>VBSM01002121.1:792117-838336 GCA_008086735.1 Cheirogaleus medius | reverse complement strand
CTCGGCCTCCCAGAGTGCTAGGATTACAGGTGTGAGCCACCTCGCCCGGCCACTATAAATTCCATTTGTTTTCAAAATAACTTCTAGTTCTCCCCTAATATATTCACATTTTCCTTTAAATATTTCTACATATTTATAATAGCTGTTTTAATGTCCTTGTCTGGTAGTTGCATCATCTCTGTCATTTCTGGGTTAGCATCTATTGACTGAGTTTAGTCTCTGGTTATGAGTCATATTTTCCTGATTTTGTTTTTTTGTTTGGTTTTTTTACATATCTAGTAATTTGAATGCTGGAAAACTGTGAATGTTGTTTTATTCAGTGTTTGGCTATTACCTTCTTTTGAGTCTTGGACTTTATTTTGGTATACAATTAAACTATTTGCAGATCAGTTTGACCCCTTTAAGACCTGTTTTTAAATTCTGCTAGGGTAAGTCTATAGAGCCTTCTTTTAAAGGACAGTTCAGTCTTACTACTAAAGTATAACACTTCTGCTGTTTTCAGTTAACTTGCTGGGTGATCACACAAGATTCTGCTCTGAATCTGTATTTCCTCATTCTGTATAAACTCTGAAAATTGTTCTTCTGACTCCCCCTAGTCATTCTATGCCTGCCCAGCCAGGTACTCAACTAAGATGTCAGGGGATCCACATGCAGATTTCTGGAATTCTTTTTCTGTGTAGTTCCCTCCTTTCCAGAACTTTGACGTGCAACTCTTAGCTGCTTCAGCTTGCCTCAAACTCTGATCTGTTTCCTCAATTCTGTAAGGCCGATGGGCTCTGTTTGGGTTCCCCCTGCTGCCTACATTCCAAAGGACATCCAGGCAGAAGTGTAAGGCTCAACTCATTTTCCTTCAATCAGGATTCATAGTCTGGTGCTACCTGTTGTTCAATGTCTGAAAAATTTCAATGTCTGAGTAATTTCACTTATTTATCCAGTTTTTCAATTGTTAAATCTGGTTTTTGTTACTCTCTTGTGGTTAAGAAGTAGATATCAGGAGTTTTGAAAATTTTTATTTTCCCAGGTCTCAACCCAGATTGACTAAATCAAATTCTCTAAAGTAGGATTGTCAAACTACAGCTCATAGCCAAATTCATGCCATAGTTTATTTCTGCATGGTTAGCAAGCTAAGAATGGTTTCTGCATCTTTAAAGGATTGTAAAAAAAATGCAAAGGTCAGGCGTGGTGGCTCACGCCTGTAATCCCAGCACCTTGGGAGGCCAAAGCAGGAGGATCACTTAAAGCCAGCAGTTTGAGACCAGCCTGGGCAACATAGCAATACCCCGTCTCTACAAAAAAATAAAAAGAGATTAGCCTGGTGTGGTCACACTCCTGCTGTCACAGCTACTTAGGAGGCCGAGGCAGCAAAACTGCTTGAGTCCAGGAGTTTGAGGCTGCAGTGAGCTAGGATGAAGCCAATGCACTCCAGCCTGGGCAACAGAGCAAGACTCTATCTCAAAAAACAAAAACAAACAAAGAAAACCCACAAAGAAATGTGTGACAGGCGGGTGGGTGCGGTGGCTCATGCCTGTAATCCTAGCACTCTGGGAGGCTGAGGCAGGAGGATTACTTGAGCTCAGGAGTTCGAGACCAGCCTGAGCAAGAATGAGACCCTGTCTCTACAAAAAAATAGAAAAATCAGTTGGGTGCAGTGGCACACACCTATAGTCCCAGCTACTCAGGAGGCTGAGGCAGGAAGATTACTTAAGCCCAGAAGTTTGAGGCTGTAGTGAGCTATGATGACGCCCTTGGGTGAGACAAGAAAAGATGGATGGACGGACGGATGGAAGGAAGGAAGGAAGGAAAAAGAAAAGAAAGGTGTGACAAAGACCACGTGTGATCCACAAAGCCTAAAATAGTTACTATTGGTCCTTTAGAGTCTAGGAAACCGATTTTTTAAAAGCTTCAAAAGTGGGTGTGCTATAGACATCTCCATACCAGCTAGTGGACCAGTATTTGGAATCTATTAGTGTGGTGAAAAGAATGTTATCCAGAGAGACCTGGGTTTTACTTCATGACTTTAGATAACTGCTCTTAAACTGTTTCTTCGGTTGTAAAATGAGAAAACTGATGTGCATGAAGATGAGTGATAATGTATTCAAGTAAAGTACCTATGTGTGGTACAGCCTATGCCACCATAAATGGTTACTTTCTAATTTACTGAATAAAAAGCATTCAATAGGTAACTCTCCTTTCTCTCACTGTTTGAGTGATTCTGGTGAAAGTCATAAAGTGTGTTGACTAGTTCCATTAAAAATGTGGTAACCTCCCCACATTATCATCTGTTCCAAACTTTTCCTGCTATCCTCAAGGTCCCTGGTGCATCTGTTCCTCCTGTTCTCCATGATAGTGACTTATTTTGCCCATTTAATGAATCTAACACAAAACCCTTTCAGCTTTCCATCTCTTTCTCTTCTGAGGTTAATCATTCCATCAGCATACCTAAACATATATTCTCTTCAACTGGCTTTATAATCTTTCACTACCAATTATCTAATTATAATACAGTCACCCTCTGTATCTGTTGGTTCCACATCTATGTATCCCACCAACCATGGATGGGAAATTCATATAGTTGGTCCTCCATATTTGCAGTTTCAAATTCTCAGATCTAATTTAAAACCCATAGATGGGGGCAGTCATGTTACTTTTTAAGTGTGGACCTTTTCTGTTCTTACACACAAGCACGAATTGCCTCCATTAAAAAAAAAAAATCAGTCATCCCAACTAATCATTCTATATTACCACTATTTTTCCCCCTCAAGTTTTCAATGAACATCGCTGTCCCTTACTCTTTACCTGCAAATTTGGTATTTGTCTTATATACTACTGAAAAGACCTCCTGAACTCTAAATTGAAAGCCCTTTTATGAGGAAGGGCTCATAATAATTCCTTATCTTACTGTCTCATTGGAAGTCTCTTGACTTGGCTTCTGGGATATTACATTCTCTAGCTTTCCAATCCAGTCTACACAGAGCAGTGAGCTTAATGCTTCCAGTGCAAATATTTGACAGGTTATGCCTCAAAAATCCTTAAAGGCTACCTGCAGCCTATGGAATTAAACTCTAGCTTGATGTTTAAGACACTTCAACTCTACCTTTCCTGGCATTCATCCTCTCCTAAATAGTTCCTTTACTCCAGCCATGATGGCTTACTTGCACTGAACATTCCCAGTGCTTTACTATTTCTTTATTATTATCATTATTTTTTGAGACACAGTCTTACTCTATCACCCTGGCTAGAGTGCAGTAGTAGCATCATCATAGCTCATTGCAACCTCAAATTCCTGGGCTCAAGCAATTCTCCTACCTCAGCCTCCTGAGCAGCTGGGACCACAGACAAACGCACCATGCCTGGCAAATTTTTATTTTCCTTTCTATTTTTTATAGAGGCGGGGTCTTGCTCTTCTCAGGGTAGTCTCATACTCTTGACCTCAAGCCATTCTCCCGCCTCGGCCTCCCAGAGTGCTAGGATTACAGGCGTGAGACACCATGTTTAGCCTTCTTTATTATTATCTTTGTCCTATTTTTCTGCTTTCAAAGTTTAGCCATCCTTCAAGCCCAGCTTAAATGCCATCTCATACTTAAGCATCTGTAAATAATTAACAAAACTCCTGCTCTATGAACAAATTTGACCTTAGGTTAACTTTCTAGCTCTGTTCCTGAGGAAAGATAATGGTATATTATTAGACAAGATTGCTTATGGTATTGATAAAAATGACCCCTAAGCGGTAAATTACATTCAGACTAGAAGAAAACTACAAATACCCGATTGGAAGACATGCGTTGTGCATCTCTGAATGCAATGACTCTTTTTAACTGGGGCATGTCTCTTGCAGAGACCTAGAAACTAGGTCTATGGAGTTATTATGAGAGATAGTAGCTCCTGTTATACATGAGTTTCTAGGCCAGGGTAGCTCTTGCACTTACCTTAAGTCGCGTCTCCTGCACCTGAGCTATTGTCTGTGTGTGCAGGGTAATTCTTAGATGGCTGTGTGAACTGCCATGAGGACTACTCCCATGGAAAAGAAACACTTGATGCTGCTGGATTGGCAAGCTATTTTTTTCCTGTATGCTTCTGAGTAAATGGTGTCAAGTGTAACCTCTTCGGGTCTTGTGAATCCAAATATTTGATTAAGTCTAAAAAAGTCACTTTGACAGGTATCAGAGATCCATTACTTAGCTGACAGATATTCATTTTGTGGGGCTCTCCACCCCACTTCAAGATCTTTGAGGTTAAAACTTATCTTTTTCACCTAGCAAAGTCTCATATTGCTTTGTGATCTGGATGAATCAATCACTTAGGCAATCTAAACCTAGATTTCACTATTTTTCACTATTAATAGAGAAACAGTTATTTCCTATCTCAAAGGGTTGCTGTGGTAATTAAGATGTGGAAATGTTTCCTAAGCAGTAAGATGCTATGTCTAAGCAGTAATACATCATCATATTAACACATTAATTAGTATTTCTTCTGCTAAAAGTATCCCTACAAATATAGTAATTTAACAGTTCATATATTACTACCGGTTTTCATTCCAACCTTCAAATAATGATGAAAACAATTTGATAAAGGAGGGCCATCCTGATGTAAAGCTGATGTCACACTAAGAGAACTATCCTGCCCTCTTTCCTCCAACCCAAAGTCTGTCTGGTCTACTTTGAGGACGTTTGCTTGTTCCTTAAGTCATTCTTTTGCTGAAAGTAAAACAGTTCAACATCACTTCTATCCCAAACAATGAGAGTAAGACATGTAAGTTGTTTGGTCACTTTGTGAGTTGCTGGAAATAAATTTTAAGCCAGAGAACTGGAAGTGAAGTGATAGCTGAAATCTCTCTTTTATACTCCTGGAACCTCTTAGATCAAGTACTAAAGGACAGAAGCAGCCATTATCAAGAAATATTTTACAAATTCTCAGGTATATAAAAGAAGGTGGATTAGAGAACAGAATTTTATAATTTGTCTGGTAGGTTCCACTTTTATGTAGCAGTAAAAAATATCACTTAAGCAGAAATCAAACTTGTTATATTTGTGGTTGGGGAAAGGACAATCAATTAATACTCCAAATATCTAACAACACAGGGACAGTGGTTATACCTGGGCCAAACCACTGAGTTTCATCACACACTTCCCCTTAACAAAAAGGCTACTTTTGGCTCCTTTTTTCTGTATAATACTGGACATAGATAAGCACGTATTTCTCTGTATTTATTACAATTCTAGTCTTCCTTAAGCTTTAAATATGATTCCAAATATTGCTCCCTCCTTTTTGCTCTCATCATCCAACATCTAGGACCTAGGTGTTTTCTCACAATCCTTAGGAAAGTCTTATTTATTCTGTAAGCCCAACACCAGAAATTGTACTGCATCTGAGTAACAAGGGATCCCATTCCCTCCAGATCTGCTCCAGAGTATTTTTCAAAAAACTGAAGCCTAGATGGTACTTGTTACAGAAAAAAACTACATTAGCAGGACAAGTGAAAAGCAGAATGATCTGATTTATTTTTGGATCTATTTCTTTTTCTGTGAGAATATTTTAGCTTTAAAATTTGGCCAGTTCACAGTAAAACGTTAACTACAACTAAATTTTGTCAGGTACCCTAATTTTAATAATCCCTTGGTACAGTAATGACATTTAATACGATAATTATTTTAAAGAAATATTAAGCATATATAAATACTAACTCAGAATTTTGTTTTGCATAAAACAAAGAAAAATAGTTAAGGCCCTAATGTGGAAATGGGGGCAGGAACAAGGAGAAAATATTAGACCAGTCATGAATCTCCAAAAAACTACCAATCTTATGACCTGTAAAGATATTATTGGCTCTTGGTGAAGTGATAATAGCAGAATCAGGCAGCATCATGTATTTGCTGACTAGAAGTACAATACAGTGTTGAAGTCACAACATGACTACATTCTCTACATTAAAAGCAAAAGCAAGCTTATCTTGTACTTCGCTGTGTTGTTTCCCTCACCCTTATAGCTTCCAAACAGTAGTAGGTAATTAGTATTCAACTGCTGAAGGCTCTGAGAAGGATACAAAGACCTTCCAGAAAGAGTACTAGATCAAAGCTAGTACTAGATCAAAGAAGCTAACATGGCCACTGCTGTAGACAAGCTGTATCACCAGAAAATCTTTCACAGTGTTTGCATCACTAGCAGGTACAAACCTTGGAAGTACAATCAAGATTCACTCAAACACTGGAAAAGTGAGGTAAAAGCGTATTAGCTTCACATAAACCACAGCAAACTGTGTTCAGCACGTACATAAACTTCCTCCAAATTCTTTGTGTAGCAAGCAGCCTATTGGTTTTTAAATCGATAATGCTATGCAAGAAAATTCAATGTTAGGAGACAAGAAAATCACTCAGGGAGAAAATATAACTAAAGAACATTTATTTATTTTTCACTAAGACTTTATCTTGAGGACATAACCAAACTGTGTTACCACCCCCCACCCCATCCTGAAGAAGGGTTAGTATAGTGAATGTTATAAAGCAGGTATGAACAGTTTGAAAGATTGGAACCAACATGAACTGACAAAGAACAACTTCCATCTAAACCATCATAAAAATGTTTAAGTAAAAAAAAAGGAATAAAGGAAAAGGGGGGGGCAATGGGGGTTTCAGATTGAACAAGATCCTCACATTTTATCTAATATATTCAATCTTGGCTAGAGTGTAACAAAATGGAAACAGGATTACTATAATACAAAACTTTCACTACAGCACGCTGTACACACCTGTGTTCCAAGCCCACCCCCACCCCGCTGATACTTCAACTCAATTATTTCCCGGCCTGTTGGGCCTGCCGACGGAGGAGCACGTAGATCTTCTCTTTAATCCAGTCTTTGTTATAAGGCTGGTATGTCTGGGTATCAGCTCGGTAACTGAGGAACAGAAAGGCAATAGGCAAAGTTACAGTGGTCAATGACGGTCATGTGCTTCAAGTCCCAATTATAACTACCCAATAATGGCAAAGGTGCACACATTTCCATAAATGAACTTAATGAAAAATTGAAAGAGCTGCTTACATAGCTGTTGAATTTTAAGCCATATGAATTTTAGATTACCTAGTACAATCTTACAGTAGAAAAAGAAACCAACACCTAGGGCTCTTTAGTTAAGTGCTCTGTAGCCAGGCACAGTGGCTTGGGCCTATAATCCCAGCTATTTAGGGGGCTGAGGTGAGAGGATTGCTTAAGCCGAAGAGTCTAAGGCTGCAGTGAACTATGATCATGCTACTGTACCCCAGCCTTGAAGGGTACAGTTTTTTCCTCCTCCTTTCTGGAGGAGAAAAAAAAAAAAACAACACACAGAAACTCAATATGTCAAAAGTATGACCTGAAACCATGTGTTTTTTTCTCCTACATAGTTTCTATTTTTATGGTCTCTTTAGTTATTAAAAAACAAAAATCAGTACAAACTTTAGAATTACTAAGTTTATTTTAAATTAACTAACAATCCTTTAAAAACATACTACTGCAACAAAGATTTCTTGCTGATATTTCTCCTGTAAAGTATTAAGAGAAAGAAATCTTATAACCTATATTTTAAGATTTGCTTTTTAAAATAAATAATGCTAGAAGCCTATGCAGAATTATCATAGCAAGCCCCAAAATGTCTCTAATCAGAAAAGAAGGGCAAGGAGCACAAAAACTAACATTAGCAGTAAAACTCCAATGGGACTCTGAAGCTTTTTAGAGCCCAGGACTCAAAAAAGAAAAAAAGAACAAAAGAAAACATTCCAGCTGACCTAAAACTCAAATCTAGCTAATTAGGGAATAAATTCATTTTTTTGAGGCCCAAACTAAAGCTATGGTATTAAAAAAGTAGACAATAAAGATGACACAAATACAAAGCACATCACAGTATTTCAAAGCTGTGTGCACCATCTGGTGGGAACACCGCACAGTATCCGAGAGAGATCAAAGATGCAGTTTGCCTTTATGAGATCACTTAGCTTGCCTAAAAAGATACTTTAGGGATACCCTAGAAAAAGAAAATATCTGACTTATCAATTATTACCTCATTTTTAGCAAGAAGTTTCATTTTTTAACTTCTGAGCAAAAAAATTATATATAAAATACCTATTTTAAGATGTCACCAAGTACTAGGTATTGCTTTAAGTGCTTATCTGAATTAATTCATTTTTACAACCCTGTGAGTAGAGGTACAATTACCATCTCTTCTGAACAACTGAGGCTCAGAAGTGCAGCAACTTATCAGCTAAGTGATGTGGGGCAAATAGTAGAGTTTGAACACTCCTGACTCCATAGTCCTCACTGCTAACAACTAAGCTAGAAACCTACACTCCAATTTTTGGCAAGGGCAACAAAGTAGGAATGCTTTATACAATTAACATATATTCTTTCTCTAAATAATAACGTGAGAATCTGGTTTATTAAATTGCACAAGCTTCTCATTTTACAAACTGCTCAAGCAAATAAAAAAGAAACATTTGGCTTTTTACTAAAGTCCCTTTGTTATGAGGAGAAATATTCTAAAAAGTGAAATAATTGTCTTTGAATATTGTTTGTCCATGCTTCTGAATTGAATGACTCTAAGATAGTCTACTTCAAGATGTGGCAAACTAGACTACCATATATACTAATACTAACCTAGATATAACTAACCCATATATACCAATACTAATACTAGAAAAGAATTACAGGAATAGAATTTCTCAGAACTATTGCATCTGGGTAGACAGGCTTATCGAGACCATCCCTCCTACCCTCATTTATACAACCAATATTTACTCAGCACCAATTATGCACCACATACTATTCTAGGCACTGGGGATAGAGCAGTGAATAAAAACAAAGTTCCCTGTTCTTAGCATACATTCTAGCAAGTAAATACATGCATTATCGGTGATTTCATACCCAGTAAACAATCCTGTCAACACCTATGCCTCTCAGTTCTATGAACTTCTATCCTCCAATGATCTTATCTCCTACTCTTCCTTGGCCAGATCCCTAGACCTTGTTATTATCAGCAACTTCAATCTCCCAATTTCAAGCATCTCATTCTCTAACCACTACTTCCTAATACTCCAACTTTAGCAATCCTTTGACCCAGTGGGACCTACAATTAACTGATCTACTTCTGTCTCCAGCACTCCCTTCCTTTGCCACCCCCTCACATACACCCCCAACATTCAGCAAAATTTTTACTATTAATAACTCTCCACCTATGTTTCACCTGTGGCCATCCAGGTCAAGAAAAAAACTCTGTGATCACAATGACTGATTTCACTTTAAATTCATTATCAGGCACCTCACAGAACATTTAATGCATCCCTGAAATCACACATTTCTCTAATCCTTTCACCCTCCTAGCTTATTTCTTCTCCACAAACCTGCAACACACTCAATTTCAAATGGTGTCTTTGTTTCTTATTTTCCTGATAACTGAAGCAATCAAAAAATAATTTCATTTGCTTGTCCTCTCTACTTTACTAATGAACTGTCCAAGATCCTATCTAAAGCCATCAATTTCTCCTGCTCTACTAGATCCCATCAGCCTGCAAACTTAAATTTCAACCGCCTTAGAAAAAAAAAACAAAACAAAAAAAACCCGTATGTCCTCTTAGTCTGGCCATAAACCCATTTCTCTGCTCTTTCAAGCAAAATTCTTCGGAAAAAAACCCTATCTATATTGGCTGTCTATAATTTCTCTCTTCTCATTCTCTTAAACTCACTGAAATTTGTTAAGAATCTAATCTTGTCACTCTATCAAAACTGCTTTGGAAGTCACTAAAGACTTCCACGTGCCAAATCCAGGGGTTCTCAGTCCTCATTCATGTGACTTATCAGTAATATAAAGCATTTCTGCATTGGCTTCTAGGGTATCAAGGCTCCCTGCCTCTCAATACTGCCCCTCCCCCACTCACTCCTCTGCAGCCTCACAGGCTTCCTTAATGATTTCAAACTTGCCAGGCATATTCCTGCCTCAGGATTCTTACACCCTGGCCCCTCTATGTGGTCTGTTTCTCCTATAGATATCTTCATAGCTTATTCTCTTACTTAAGTCTGAAACCAAACATCACCATTTCAGCGAACCATTTCCTAGCTAACCTAAGACTGCAATCCACCTTTCAGGTCCTCCTTATCCCCCATCCCAGCTATTTCCCTCTATGGTGCTTAACTCCTCTTAATTATGACTATAACATACTTGGTATACAGTTGGCACTCAAAATAAATAAAATATAAGTAATCTAGAGATGGACTTAAGTATATGGGAGGATGTTTTGTAAGTTGCATGCAAATACTATGCCATTTTATATTAAGTGACCTGAGCATCTGCAAATTTTAGTAAACACAGGGACCACTCACCTGAGTGTACTGAAGGATGACTGTATGTATGTCAGACTATAAGCAGATCAACTATAGACATTACAAACTAACAACAGCACAATATAGATCTGTGAGCTTCTTATAGTTTTCTGAGCTACTTATATTCAAATAATTATAATAAAAACTTTGATATTAACATATTTTGTTAAAGACTAGAACTGCATCACTTGAATGTTTTGAGTGAGCAAAGCAAATTGACTATAACTGAAACACAATGAAGAGGTGCAGAAAACAAGACTCAAAAATCCTAAGGAAATGCTTGTTTTCAACATGAACCTCTAGGGAGAGAAGCAAGGTGAAGCCAGGTTACAGGCTCCAGTGGTGATGCAGGAAGCGCCTGTGAGTAGGACTAGGACCTGTATGTTTTTCACCACTGGGCCAGAAGTTTCTCTCAACTTCTAGCACAGCGTCTGGCATGTAGTAAGTATTTATTTATTTATTTTTGAGACAGAGCCTCACTGCGTTGCCCAGGCTAGAGTGCCGTGGTGTCAGCCTAGCTCATAGCAACCTCAAACTCCTGGGCTCAAGATATCCTTCTGCTTCAGCCTCCTGAGTAGCTGGGACTACAGGCATGCGCCACCATGCCCAGCTAATTTTTTCTATTTTTAGTTATTTGGCTAATTTCTTTCTATTTATAGTAGAGATGGGTTCTTGCTCTTGCTCAAGCTGGTCTCGAACTTCTGAGCTCAAGCAATCTTCCCGCCTCAGCCTCCCAGAGTGCTAGGATTACAGGCGTGAGCCACCGCGCCTGGCCTGTAATAAGTATTTCAGTACCTGACAATTAAATATCATCTCATCATAAAGTGCTTGCAATTTCATCTGTAAAATGAACTGTATTTACATTTAGTTTCTGTTCACCAATGTTAAAAAGATTATGTAAGTCTATAGTAACACTCTGTGCTTCTTGGTAGTAGTGGCAATAAGCAGATTATTAATACAAATTATTATAACAAATACATGTTAGAAAAATGTTTAATTTAATAAATCTGAGAATAAAAAACATAAAGGTCTAAAAAAATATCATTCTAATGTACCAAAATATATATGTTTATACAGGCTAGGACTACAGTTAAATTCAACTTCAGCCCTACATATATTTATAGTTTTTTTATGTCATGCGAAGAGAATCATCTTAGTTTTAATCCAAAACTGACTGCTTTAGGACAAAGACTATAAGCGAAAAAAAAAAAAAAGGAAAAGATTATTAGGTATGGAAACAAAGAATAGAACACAGAACTTCTTAATTAGCATCCTCTCTGAATACTAAATGTATCAATTAGCAAAATTTTTAAGATTTTCCTGTGCCTTTGGCTTTAAGTTGCAAACTTAATTTATGATATATATGTATTACACAAATTGCAAAGATCAGCGTCAGGCATACGGTGAGCTCCCAATACCATAAATCACTTCAAAGAGACAAATAAACAATAGAAAGAGACAAGATCAGAGATATGGTGGCTAATACTTACACCAGGCAGCTGAGATCTGCCAGATCATCGATAAAATCAAACAACTGACTGATATCATAGGTGATGGAGGGACTGTTGGGATTCATTCTCTTCAGATGTTCTTCATACATTTTACAAACACCTAAGAGAGGGTGGGGAAAAACCAAGATTTTACAATTGCATGAATGCCTAGATATGAGTAGTATTATATGTTAATATAATATTTACTTTAATAAAGTTGGGTTGGGAAAAGCACTTTTGTTTTAATTACTGCTGCCAGCAAATTTTCTTTATTTTATAAATTCACCAGAATGTTGGTAACTATTTTGTGTCTTAATTATAAAATAAAATGACTACTTCAAATCACTGGAGCTAAAAAGACTTTAAAAACTTATCATCTGATGGTTCAAATAATAACATTGTTGGTCTTATCAGGTTTTTCAGTAAATCTTCCTGAAGCCACAGAGTAAAAAATTACAATAAAAGTTTGCAATGAGGAAAGAGATTATCCTACTATGTCTCTTAAGATCCTGGACTTTGAATTCAGATAGACCTAAATGCCAGCTCTGCCTTGTATTACTTGTGAAACCTTGGGCAAATGACTCCATCCCCCAAACCTTAGCTGTCAAACATAGAAAACAACAGTACCTCTTCAGAGTTGTGATAATTACATGAAATAATGCATATAAAGCAAGAGCACATGTAACAAGCATATAAGTGCTCAAATACAATAAATACTAGTTATCTGGAAAAAAACACAAGCCCTCTATGAACCTCCAAATTAACTTCTGTACACACAAGCCCTCTATGAACCTCCAAATTAACTTCTTAAATTTCCTAATAAAAACAACATTCAGCCACAGAACTATCAAGCAACTGTTTTAGGGTTTTTGATTGCTACCAATATACTATACTGTCATCACAGAATATCACTCATGAGTTATTGAATGGAATGGAAATAAAAACCAGGAAAATAAATTCATCGCTCATCTTAAAAAGGCATTGACTTGAAGCTACCATCATAATTAATAGTGAAAGACAGTATGCTTTTCTGCCAAGATTAGGAAGAATACTGGAATATTTACTCTCACCTCTCTATTCAACACTGTACTGGAGTTTCTAGCCAGGATGATTAGGTAAGAAAAAGAAACAGGCAAACAGGCATTTAGATTGGAAAGGAAGTACAGCTATCTCTATTTGCAGATGACATGATCTTGTAGACAGAAAATACCAAAGAAACTACCAAAAACCTGGTAGAACTAATAAATGAGTGCAGCAGAGATGCAGGGTATAGGATCAATATGTGAAAATCAATTGTATTTCTATACCCTAACAATAAACAATCTGAAAATGAAGCCAAGAAAACTCCATTTACAACAGTATAGAAAAAGAATAAAATTATTATTATTATTATTTTTTTTGAGACAGAGTTTACTCTGTTGCCTGGGCTAGAGTGCCATGGCATCAACCTAGCTCACAGCAACCTCAAACTCCTGGGCTCAAGTGATCCTCCTGCCTCTGCCTCCCGAGTAGCTGGGACTACAGGCATGCACCACCTTGCCTGGCTAATTTCTTTCTATTTATAGCAGAAACAGGGTCTTGCTCTTGCTCAGGCTGGTCTTGAACTCCTGAGCTCAAGCAATCCTCTTGCTTTGGCCTTCCAGAGTGCTAGGATTACAGGCGTGAGCCACCACGCTTGGCTAAAAATAAATTTAACAAAAGCAGAACAGGGCCTGTATACTGAAAACTACTAAATATCACTAAAATAAAAACCTAAATAAATGGAACGACATCCTATGTTCATGGGTTGGAAGATGGTATTAAGATGGTAATACTCCCCAAACTGACCTATAGATTTGATGCAATCCCTATCAAAATCTGTGCTGCTTTTGGAGAAACTGACAAGGTGATCCTAAATTTGATATGGAAATACAAGCGACCCAAGAGAGCCAAAATAATCTCCAAAAAGAATGAAGTCAGAGGATTCACACGTCCTTATTTCAAAACTTACTACAAAACTACTATAATCAAGACAGTGTAGAACTGGCATAAGGCCAGGCATATAAGGCCAGGCATAGTGGCTCATGCCTGTAATTCCAGCACTTTGGGAAGCTAAAATGGGAGGATCACTTGAGTTAGAGGTTGCAGTGAGCTGCGATCACACCACTACACTCCAGCCTAGGTGACAGAGCAAGATCCTGTCTCTTAAAGAAAAGAAAAAAAAAGGTATATATGGCATATGTAGATCAATGGAATAGAAATGAGAGTCCAGAAATAAAGCTCGCATTTATGGTCAACTGCTTTTTGAGAAGAGTGTCAAAACAATTCAATGGAGAAAGAACAGTCTTAACAGTCTTTTCAACAAACGGTGCTAGGACAACTGGAAAGTCACATGCAAAAGAATGAAGTAGGACCCACACTCATATTATATATAAAAATTCACTCAAAATGGACCGCAGACTTAAAAGTATGTGCCAAAACCATAAAACTTTTAGAAGAAAATACAAGCATTAATTTTTGTGACTTTGCATAAGGCAATGCCTGAGATATGACACCCAAAGCATAAGCAACAAATGAAAAAATATATAAATTGAACTTTATCAAAATTAAAAACTTTTGTGCTTCAAAAGACACTCTAAAGTGAAAAGAAAAACCACAAACTGGGAGAAAATCTTTACAAAATATTTATCTGATAAAGGACTAGTATCCAAAATATACAAAGAACTCCTAAAATTCAAACTTGACAAACTCAAAAAGATGTACAGATGGCAAGCAAGCATATAAAAGATGCTCAACATTATATGTCGGCCGGAGAGCAGTGGCTCACGCCTGTAATCCTAGCACTCTGGGAGGGGAGGTTGAGGCAGTGGATCGCTCAAGGTCAGGAGTTCGAAACCAGCCTGAGCAAAAGCGAGACCCCATCTCTACTAAAAATAGAAATTAATTGGCCAACTAAAAATATATAGAAAATATTAGCCGGGCATGGTGGCACATGCCTGTAGTCCCAGCTACTCAGGAAGCTGAGGTAGAGGATTGCTTGAGCCCAGGAGTTTAAGGTTGCTGTGAGCTAGGCTGACCCCATGGCACTCTAGCCCGGGCAACAGAGTGAGACTATATCTCAAAAAAAAAAAAAAAAAAAATAATAATAATTCAGTGGTTGCCAGGGGTTTAGGAGGAGGAAGGGAGGTAGGTACAGGCAGGGCACAGGGGATCTTCAGTAATGAAATTATTCTTATGATACAGCAACGGTAGCATGTCATCATAACATATGTCAAAACCTTCAGAATGTTCATAGAAAACAGTGAAACCTAATATAAACTATGAACTTTAGTAATATATCAATACTGTTTCACCAACTGCAACAAATGTATCACACTAATACAAAATGTGGTTATAGAGGAAACTGGGAGAGGGGAGGTAAGAAGGGCTATGTTGCAACTCTGTACTTTCTAATGAATTTTTCCATAAATCTAAAACTGCTCTAAAAAATTTGAGTGGGGGGGGCGTTAAGGAGGAAAAGCTCTACTTTACAGAGGAATATAAACTGCTACAAGAAAGATTAAGAAAATTACCACTTGGCAACCACCATGTAAGAACTGATTTGATAATTGTTTTTAACATCTTTTGTTTTAGCTTTTAATGAAAAATAAATCACCACTTCTAATTTAAATAAAGAAAAAGGAGCTATCAAGTCATGAAAAGGCATGGAGAAACTTTAAGTACACATTGCTAAGTGAAAGAAGCCAGTTAAAAAAAGGCTACATAATTCCAACATTCTGGATAATGCAAAACTATGGAGACAATAAAAAGATTAGTGGTTGCCAGGGGTTGGGGGTTGGGGTAGGAAGAGATGATTAGGTTGAGCACAGGGGATTTTTAGGGCAAGGCAGTGAAACTCTTCTGTATGATACTGTAATAGTGAACACATGACATCATACATTTGGCAAAACCCATAGAACTCTACCAGGCAGAGAACAAACTCTAATGGAAACTATGAACTTCAGTTAATAATAATAATGTATCAGTACTGGTTCACCACTGTAACAAATCAATGCAAGATGTTAATGATACCAGGGGAAATTGCGCAGGGGTGGAGAAAGGGAGTAATATGGGAACTGTCTGTAGTTTCTGTTTAATTTGTCTATAAACCTAAAAATAAAGTAGAAATAAAGTACATTAATTTTAAAAAGTTAGGCTTTACTAAAATCAGCAAAGATTTCTAAAGGGTATTGCAGAATCAAAGACCAAACAGGATAATATACATAAGGTAATAATAATGGCAGGAAAGAATGTCAGCAGAGGAAGGGACCTGAAAAGAGATTTAAGAAAAAGCACCTGTTCTTTAAAAATTAGAGAATTTGAGGGCAGCCCAGAAGGAATAGCACAGCTACCTAGAAGCTATCTATGACTTTATTCCAAGCAGCTTTTATTCACATGTCTACCCATTGTTGGCTTTGCATACATTTTAAGTCTATCCCAGGTAGTTTTGAATCATCAACAAACTCAGAGACATTCCCAGCAGCAAAAACAAAGTTAAAAAAAAATACTTTATAGGAAGAAGTGAATAATGGACAATTTTCTAGAAAGTATGTAGGGTGTGAACAACTGGTTTACTTGATGTAATGATCAAACATAAGAACGAACCCAATTTGTGAAGATCAATCTATGTGCTCTCATCTAATGGTATACTGAATAAGAAACATTAAGAGCTAATAGTTCCCTTCAGGGTGGTGTCAGCTTATCAAATGCACAATAAATTATACTCATTGGTTCCATTTGCCTTTATTCTCTGAGCTTATTATATTTTCTAACAATAGTCTGATAGTCTGTAACCACATCTCAATAGTTTAATAAGCAGACTATGAGGTTCAGAAGGAATGCCCTTGGGTCTGCTTTAACTCTACAGTCCTTGAGTTTAACCAGAACATATAAGGCACATAAAATAATTACGTAATATAAAATAAAAAATAACATATAACAAATAAAAACATATAACAGATTTATAAAATAATAAGAAGCTTTGGAAAGTCATTCATAATATACATGAGCTTAATTTAAAAAAGTAAAGTATACTGGCTCACGCCTATAATCCCAGCACTTTGGGAGGCTGAGGTGGGAGGATGGCTTGAGGCCAGGAGTTGGAGACCAGCCCGGGCAACATAGCAAGACCCTGTGTTTAAAAGAAATTTAAAAAATTAGCTGGGTATGATAGCACATGCCTATTAGTCCTAGGTACTCTGGAGGTTGAGATAGGAGGACTGCTTGAGTCCAGGAGTTCCAAGCTGCAATGAGCTATGATTGTGCCACTGCCCTCCAGCCTCGGTGACAGAGTGAGACCCTTTCCTCCAAAAATAAATAAATAAAATTCAAAAAGTAAAGATCTGCAGCAAGTAACAGTATATATAATTAATGTTTGAAATACTCAACAAACGTGGCCTGTCCTATCTACTTTCCCTGCTCAAATTAACAATTCAAAAAATCTGAAGGAAAAAGCAAACCCAGGTCTTCAATGAGAGATTTTTAAAAGTGAATGCCAGGGAAAAGAAATAACTCAATTATTTTATAATAACTCAATTTATTTCTACCCTTTGATTAGTGTTAAACTCACCTTCCATGCACTCATTCACAGATTCATAGTCAGCGTAAGTTCTGCCTTCTGGCCTCTTGGTAGGCTGTACCAGCAAAATGGTGTGAGACTGCAGGAGAAAAACATGATTGCAATGTAAGTTTCTAACTGATAGTTGAGGAATTCATAGTCTGATACAAAATCCCCATTTGTGATACAATAATAGTTAGTTATTAAAACGTAATTAGAGGTCTCCTTCCTACAATGTTATCCCTTTGCCCAAGTGTGGAACCTAGCTAGATACAAGACTCCTCTGTAAAGCCTCCCTTAGCCTTGCTGTCCTTCCTGACTGCTCTCTCAAACTCCTACTGCACTTACTGCTTAGCACAAGCCTGTACTCAGCACAAGCTACCTTGTACTGTTTTTTTTTTTTTAAATCCTTTCCTCCCAAATAGATTATAAACCTGCTTAGATTTTCTGTCTCCACTGGTCACTTTCTATCTCTAGCTCTATTAAGTCCCTAATAAAAACTCGGACAGGGTGATGAAAGAAAAGAAAAAGGGAAACACTACAATCATTGTAAGCACCATATCAGCCTGTCTTCTTTTTCCAACCTTAGCATAAAAGCAAAGTCACAATTTGTCCAGGAGTTAGACTCTTGACAATAAGGCATAAATTAGCAATGTAAAATTAATATATATAGTTAATACTCCCCTAAAGAATCCATTAAACTATTCACCTAGCAGATGATTTGCCTTAAAGGGCTATCTCATACCAAAATCACCCAGGGGTCCTCAGACTTTTTAAACAGGGGGCCAGTTCACTGTCCCTCAGACCGTTGGAGGGCCGGACTATAGTTTTAAAAAAACTATGGACAAATTCCTATGCACACTGCACATATCTTATTTTGAAGTAAAAAATCAAAATGGGCAAAAACACCTGGCAGGCCAGATAAATGTCCTTGGTGGGCTGCATGTGGCCTGCGGGCCATAGTTTGAGGACCTCTGAGTCATAAACACTAGAATTGCACAAAATGGTTAGATGAGCACACCACAAGAAATGTGAATATGCCTGAAAAACAGCAGATACACTTGTCTTCCATCTCACGCGCTCGCTGGGGAGCATGTTTTCACTAGTAGGTGAAGCTCAAGGTTTCTCAACCTTAGCATGATTACATTTTGGACTGGATGATTTTTTGTTATGGAAATTGTCCTGTGCATTGTAGGGTATTTAGCAACAGCCCTGGCCCCTACCCACTAGATTAACACTCCCTCTCACAAGTTGTGACAATCAAAAATGTCTCTGGACGTTGCCATATGTCCCTTGGGAATCAAAATGTCAACTGGCTGAGAATCACTGGCCTATTGAAATTATGCCTTTCACCCAATTTTTTGCCCCATGTATAAGAATGACTAATTAAATGCAAGTATAATGCAACTCAACTGTAAACCCAATCCCGAATCAAACTATTCACATATTTTCCTTGTCTTCTGCTATGCTAGTATTTTTCAGCCAAAAGACAAAAAATAAAAATCTCATGACAGGACATCATTGAAATGAGACTTTTTCTTTTTTTTGGAGACAGAGTCTTGCTATGTTTCCCGGGCTAGAGTGCCGTGGCGTCAGCCTAGCTCACAGCAACCTCAAACTCCTGGGCTCAAGCAATCCTTCTGCCTCAGCGTAGCTGGGACTACAGGCATGAGCCACCATGCCTGGCTAATTTTATATATTTATATATATATATATATTTTAGTTGGCCAATTAATTTCTTTCTATTTTTTAGTAGAGACAGGGTCTCGCTCTTGCTCAGGCTGGTTTCGAACTCCTGACCTTGAGCGATCCGCCCACCTCGGCCTCCCAGAGTGCTAGGATTACAGGCGTGAGCCACAACGCCCAGGCTGAAATGAGACTTTTTAACCATCAACAAACTGTAACTGAAATAGCCAAAGCCTAGACTTTCTAAATAAACAATGACACTATATGCAAAGCAAAGAGTTATCACACTCCTCCCTACCTATCAAGAACTGAGTCATTTCCACTAAACGTTTGAGAGGGTTTGGGATAAAATGGAACTTGGTGACAAGAGATAAAGGGTAACTCTCACCTGTGTGTGACCTGAACACAGTCAAAGCCTTTATTACTGATCAAAAGCCAGAGAAAGCATAATATTAGTTATACAGTTTTTATAAGCCAGCCACTCAAAAAAAGCAGTTTTAACGAGTCATTTGCTCAGAAAAAAATTTTATAGAAACCACACTAGCATTTTTGCAATAGAGCTTGCCCTATATACTAACAATACCAGTTACTACTATATTAATTTTATTCTTAGTCTAATGAAAATTTTTTATTTTTTTCTCCCCTCCGTCCCCGCCTCTAATGAAAATTAAAGGACTAATTTATTTGAAAGGGTAACATACAGAAATGGCTACACAGCATGTTGCTTTTTATATCTAGTCTTTAAATGAAAACGATGGCAAAGTTTACCATTTTCAATACTTACTGCTGAAAGACAAGGATTAAAAAACACTAAGAACACAAAATGACTAAATTTTAAAAACTGTAGTCAAAACAGTTATCATTTTTAAGTGGCCGTGCTTTCCTGTTACCAATTTTTTAACGATCATAATACATCCCAAATCAGTTTTGGTCACTTTCTTCTTACTGGAAGACCCTGGTCAGATTGTAAGGGACTCAGACCCTGAGCTGAGCCTATTTTTTCAGCCTCCAGCTCCAAAAAATGTAAATAAGGGTAAGAACAGGATTGAGAGCTGAGGGAAACACCAATGAGACACCTGGCGGGGGAGGGGGGGAGAGGGCTCTTAAAAAAGAGGGGAAAAGGTTCAAAGGGGGAAATAATGGCAGATCACAATGAAATAAAAAGGAATAACTCAGAAAGCACACTACAAGCAAATACGGCTCTTCCCGGACCACATGCTAGGTATAGTAAGTTCCATGTGTCAGATTCGATACAAGGTTTGTTAGACATCCCTTGGCCATTGTTCCTACAGTAGGCTAGAGCGTTTGGAGGGAAAAAGCACCATCCCCATATCTCCCTACATAAAGCAGCAATCGGGAGAAAGCGCATCCTCAGACCGACTGCACAGCTAACCCGAGTCAGCAGGCGGGCGCGCAATCGTAGGGCGGACCCGGGCTCCGGGGCCTAGAGTCAGGCCCGGCATTTCCGCGGCGGGAAGGATTGACCCACGAGCTGGAGCGGCGGGAAGCAGCACGATCGCGCCGCAGGGGGGTGGGGATAGGAAGATGTAAGGGGCTAAGGGCGCCCTGGAGGCTGAGAGCTCGGGTAGCCGCTGAGGCCCTTTCTCACCATCGCGCCAAATTCTCTTCGCTGCAGCCGCTACCGACACCGCCGCCGCTACACGAGCTTAGCCGCAACGCCGCCAACAGCCAATCCCCGCGAGAGGAGCCGCCGGAAGTCGTCGGAAGCACAACGAGAAAGATCTCTTTGGAACATAGAGATGCACTCGCTTCCGGCAGCTAGAGCAGCTACTGACTCTGTTTCAGCCATCTTGGGTAAGGGCAATAGGCTAGGTAAGGGACATTTTCGGAGCTTTAGAAAGGATTATTTTTTTCAAGACGCTTTCCTCCGTACCTTCTTTATTGCATATATGACTAACGTTATCACTGGTATAGACAGTGACACCAATCATCTTTCATTAGCCCTAGTCAAAAATGGCGGCCGTACAAGTATCCCGGGCCATAGGTCGGTTGTAACCCGGAAGTGCCCTTCTAAAGGCGGGGGCGGTGAGACCATCCGGAAGTGGATGTAATGAAGAGGTGCCACTTGGCGGCCATGGCCGCTGTAGTATCTGCGACTACGGGTCAAGGCCCGGCAGAGTGGAGTATAATGGGCAACACGGGGTGTAGGGCAGAGACAGCTTTGCATCAGCTTTGCTGCTGAACCCGTAGGATCCATTGTTAGAGACCTGCAGGACTCCTTTCTCGATCCTAGACTCGGAGGGGAGTTTTCCGGGACTGGTGGGCTGGTCCTTGCCCTGGGGGCGTGGATCACCAGCGGGGCAGTCTCAGGTAGACAGGAACGCGGAGAGAACTAACAGGTTCGCGTCAGTTTTCCTCCTTTTCCTGCTGCCGGCTGGGACGTTGTGCCACCTTCATTACGACGATTGAAGAAATTGTTCATTCGCACATTTTCCCCATTGACTTCTCATCTCTGTTAACTCACGAGAATCCAGTGACTAGCATTTGAGAACCCAGGATCTGGGACCTAAGGTTACTGAAAGTTTTCTCTGGTGCTAATATCAGCAAAACAGGGCTGTTTCCAGGTACGTGGAAGAGAAGTTTCCTCGTTAACAAATCTGCTGTGGGGAGAGGCTGAAAGAACTGGAAAGATCACTTGTTCTCTTGGAACCACCACACGTGTTTAAAGAACCGAAGCACCTTTTGAAGCCACTACAAATTTGTAATCTGGTGGTGGGTGAATAAAGAAAGGCAGAATGGATGATTTCATCTCCATCAGTCTGCTGTCTCTGGCTATGTTGGTGGGATGTTACGTGGCTGGAATCATTCCCTTGGCTGTTAATTTCTCAGAGGTAAGAAATTTTCGATTTTCTGTCAGCTGTCAGGATGGCTGCTAGGAAGTAGTGATAGTTGCAAAGGGAAACTGTTTCCCTAGTTAAACTCAGAGCTAAAAATCTCATTAAGGAAGACTATCTTTTAAAAAGATACATAACATTTAATAGGAGAAACAAACCTCATATTCAGCAATAGAGTTCTTAACCTGGGGTGGGTGGATATTCCACTGAAGATCCTGGAGTATTATGAATCCCCTGAAATTGCATACCAAAATTTGGGTCTCTGTGAATTTTCCTAGAAGGAGGCACCATATCATTTCTTTGAATTCACAGAGGTTTCAAGGAATCAAGGTTCTAGATTGATATCAAGAAAATAAATGGAGAATGTTATTTGTCCATATGAGTTGAAATCAGTATAACTTCTCTTTGAGAAAATCAAGCATATCTTTTTGAGAAAAGCTAAGGGTTTTTTTTTTGGGGGGGGGATGCCTGCACTAGAATGAATGTAGGAAAAAAACTATGTTAGATTGTTCTTAATTCACATTTTCTTTTAAAGAAGATCGTTGGAATAGATATTCTGAAGTTTTCAAGTCTATTTGCTTAGAAGTGTATTTTAATATACTAAATTTGATTTGATTAATTGGTGGTCATTCCTTGAACAAACTTTAATGAGGAGTGGAGTGGAAGAAGGATATAGATGAAAGCCTGTTTGATGAAAATGCAGATAGGTTCTTTAGGTAGGCATAGAGTTCACAAAGTGCACGGTGCTCAAAGATTTAGGGGTAGAAACTACTATATTCATAGGAAACAAGAATTCATGAGTTTGTCCTAGAGTTCAGCAGTAAAATAGGACCTAGCTAACCTCCAATACCAGTCCTGAAAGTACTTTCAAAGGGAAGGGGAGAGTAGAATGACTGAAGTAGAAAGGAAAAGTATAAATAAGGTATGAAGTAGGCCTTGAAGAAACTTGAGGAAGATGAGACATTACAAGTGAAGAAAACAGGCTGTGAGTGGGAAAGAAAGGATGACATGATGCATTGTTAAGTTTGAGGAAAAGTAAAGCCCATAGCCAGATTGCTTGTATTGTTGCTGCTCCTTTTCTGTTTCCTTTTCTATCTGCACCCCTCAGCATCTAATGATAACATTTTAAAAAGATTTACTTACATTACGTAACTTCGTTTAAAAAGCTGATGTGCAGATGAGGAAACTGAGACTCAGACTGTGGAACTTGGACAAGTTCATGAAGTACAGTAGAATCAGAAGTGTTTTTTAAATCTCAGTTTTTCTAACTCAGACCAGTTCTTAGCCACTCTTCATTTCAACAAAGGTTCTTGGAACATGTACAAAATCCAGCCCACAGACTGACTTTGTTAGATTAGCAGAATGTTTAATTTTATTATTATTATTATTGCTTTTTGCCTGTATTCCCTCAAGGCAGCAGTTGGGTAGAGCTGAGTAGCAGTTGTCAGTCCTCTCTTAGGCCTCTCTTAGGAAACCTTCTTCGCTCATTTAGGTTACCTGCCTGCCCAGTACTTTGTGAGCCTGACATAACCATATTTTCTTATAACTACATTAGAATCGAATTGACGTTATTAGAGCTGACATTTGTGAGATTTGGGTTGGTTTGTATATTTAAAGAATTACTGAGGTAACATTTATGAAGAATTAAAATTAATTCAAATAAGCAACCTGTAAGACTTTTTATTTCTATAACATGCTTAGAATTTTTTCCAGTTTCAGTATTTTCACAAACTGTCTTGAATGATTATTACAATATGCAGGTATATGCTATTTTCCTTTTCCATGAAAGGAAATATCTGCATGATTGGTGTTAATAACTGGGCCATTAATAAAGATAATTACTGTGTCATGTCATTTGTGGCTTTCTAAATTGACGGTCCTGTTGGCTTTTACAGTTGTCAGTCTTAAAATGCTATAAATCAGCATTCATATCTGTTTATAATTACAGCAGGAACAATGCATTTTGAGCTATTAGAATAAAAATGAGGGTTGTTATTTGCCTGAGCATGTCTCTCCTCTTTGTCATAGAACTGGTAACAGAGAGCAAGCTGTGTTTGCACCAGAGCTCTAGAGCAATGTTCCTCAAACTATCTGGTAAAGGACCAGTTTTTGTTTTTAATTTTTATTCCAATCCAGAGCAATACATTTGTAAAAATGAAATACTAGCAAAATGAAATGAAAAAAGACATACAAAATACTAGTCCAAATGTACTGTTATTAGATTCAACAGACATAAAATTACTCCTATAATTGTAATAATCATATTGCTATAAAAATTTCTGAAGGGTTTCTCCCAGTTTCTGGACTTTTCTTGTTGCAGACGTCTGGGTTATAATGCCACATTTCTCATGTAGTAAAACAGGAAGGCTGGGTGTGGTGGCACATTCCTGTGGTCCCAGCTACTCAGGAGGCTGAGGCAGGAGGAGTGCTTGAGCCCTGAAGTTTGAGGCTGCATTGAGCTATGATCATGCATCTGAATAGCCACTGCACTCCAGGCTGGGCAACATAGGGAGACCATACCTCTTTAAAAAAAAAAAAAAAGAAAGAAAGAAAGAAAAAGCATAAATCCATAAGGCCGATGAAAGTAGTGCTACTCTTAGGATGCTTTTAGGGTTTTTCCTCCCCCCTCCCCAGAAGTCTGTCCTATAGAAGATTTTAGAGTTTAATATGATTAATAATACACTAATTTCAAAAGGAACTGTCTGAGACAGATGGTATAGTTCAAAATCACTGTCACTACTGGAACAAGCTATTTAACATCCACATCTCTTCTGTTAAATGATGTTCCGGGATTGTCATGAGGGTGAATTGAAACAATGTAAACACAGGGCTTAACACTACGTCTAGAAGGTAATAAGAACTTTTGAAGCCGGGAGTGGTGGCTCACGCCTGTAATCCTAGCACTCTGGGAGGCTGAGGCAGGCGGATCGCTCAAGGTCAGGAGTTCGAAACCAGCTTGAGCGAGACCCCATCTATACTAAAAATAGAAAGAAATTAATTGACCAACTAAAAATATATACAGAAAAAATTAGCCGGGCATGGTGGCACATGCCTGTAGTCCCAGCTACTCGGGAGGCTGAGGCAGTAGGACGCTTGAGCCCAGGAGATTGAGGTTGCTGTGAGCTAGGCTGATGCCACGACACTCACTCTAGCCTGGGCAGCAAAGTGAGACTCTGTCTCAAAAAAAAAAAAAAAAAAGAACTTTTGAAAATGTTGAGGCAGGTTCTCAGTACTGACTACAAAAACTTTTTAAGATTTTCGTATTTGTAACTTTGTTTTGATTTATAATTTTTAAACTTTTTATTTAGGAACAGACTTTTAATAATGGGTTAGCTTCTCCCCTTTACCTTCTTCCCAATCAGTGAAACTTCTCAGCAATTAGTTTGGAATCCAAGGGTCTTGTTTTGGGTTGGTATTCCTATTCACTATGGATGTTCCACTTGGAGAGGCCAGGGCTTTCCCTCTAGCCTCTCTGCTTTATAGAATTTTTCTTAGTATTTAGCTTTCTTTTCTTCATTATATTTATTCTGATTTTAAGTTTTGTTCTTACATGTTTTAAGGTTTTATTTTGTGTATGATTATAATAACTGACTTATTCATGATTAGTATCTCTGAGGAGTTGAGTTACCCTCAGATCAAAGGTTTATTGTGTCTAAAGAACAAATTTGTTCAGTATGCTTTTTCTCTAACAATCGGTTCTCTTTTAAGTAGGTTTAACGATGTTGCATTTTAAAGGACTTTTGCATTGTCTGATACTCTTTTATTCTTTTATGGTAATGCAATAGATTTTACTGTTTGGAATTTCATTTCTAAATTCTAAGATTTTGAACTTTACAATCTCAGTAAATTTATCCATATCTGGAAAGCAATCAGTAACTAGTCTTTCCTCAGATTTGAACTACAGAGTATTATCTCATAAGGATCTTTGGTTGCTAAAACTAAGTTTGGATCAAATAAAATCTGATACAATCTGATACAAGTATTTCCCTGAAAAACTTTCTTTTCTCCAGGATACCATATGGATAAACATAATTAAGACTTATCCATTTAATAATAGTAATAATGTTTACTGAGCTCTTTTTATGTACCAGGCATTGATGTGCATGATCTTATTTAATCCTGAGGATGGGACTGTGTGATATTGTTAAACCTCAGTTTACAAATGAGCGAACTCAGCCTTGGAGAGGTCGCAAACTTTGGTAGAGGTGGAGTTTGAAACTTTGAAAGAGGTCAGTTTGATTCCCAGTGCCAAAGCACTTGACCACTAGATAATATTGCCTTTCCTAATGAACACTGTGTAAAGAAGGAATGCAGATATGATCTATCTAAATTACACCTTTAAATCCCCAAATTAGGAACATCTTTAGTATCAATAACATTTTAATTTCCACAGTATGTCTCATGCCTTGTGTTTAGTCATTGTAGCACAACTTAAAACTCCAGAGGTAAACAGTCTCCAAATACCATTGAAACATGTAAGAAAGAACTTTGTCTTCAGTGCCCTTTATTTAAATTAACATCTGCTGTCTTGGAATCTGAAATAGTTCCCATTTCGAACTATCCAAGATTAATTTCACACGTGACATCTTCACAGTTTAGTCAGTTCTAAATTGTACTATTCAAGAAGGAGTGACACCCTTTTTGAGGGAAGAAGACCTAAAATGGATACAGAATGTTTCTGTATGTGACCATCTTAACTTCTCCTCTAATTAAAGAATTTAGAGATGAGACTTTTATTGAATGATGAGATTTAAGATCTCTTTCAGCTCAGTTTGGAATTCCAGGTAACAAGTAGTAGTACTAAGTATGAGTACAGTATATCTCAAAACCTGTGATGGAATTATAGATACCTCAATACTCCTTGAATACTAATATTTGATTTCTAACTTTATTGAAATGAAATGGAAATAATATTAATTGGACTAGAAATTCTTATGGGTTTTAAGTGACAGGGTCTTGGGGTTAACTACTAGAAAATTATATCAAACTATTGCAATTTTGCAAACCCTGCTATATTTATCAGGGGTCTCTTTTCTTTTGAGACAGGGTCTCTGTTGCTCAGGCTGGAGTGCAGTGGTGTGATCATAGCTCACTGCAGCCTCAAATTCCTGGGTTCAAGCAATCCTCCTGCCTCAACCCCCTCCCCCCAAGTAGCTGGAACTACCCGTACTTGCCAATATGCTCAGCTAATTTTGTAAAAATTTTCTAGAGACAAGATCTCACTATGTTGCCTAAGCTGGTCTTGAACTTCTGGACTCAAGTGATCCTCTTGCCTCAGCCTCCCAAAGTGCTAGGATTACAGACATGAGTCACTATGCCTGGCCTGTGGTTGATTTTCTGTTAATTAAATATTGTACTCCAGCTCCTATACCTTGTTGTATGTTCCTTTCATTACTTCTTTATGCTTTCAACAGAGGCAAATTGGGGAGAAAAGGAAGACACTAAAAGCAAGAAACAAACCAGTGAAATATGTTTTGTAGAGCAGTAATTTGGCACAGTGCTAAGAGTATGGTTCTGAGGGCTGGGTGTGGTAGCTCAAGCCTGTAATCCTAGCACTTTGGGAGGTGGGAGGATCACTTGGTGCCAGGAGTTTGAGACTAGTCTGAGCAACATAGCAAGACCTCATCTCTACATAAAATAAAAAATAATTTGCAGTGGCACAAACCTGTGGTTCCACCTACTTGGGAGGCTGAGGCAGGAGGATCACTTGAGCTCAGGAATTTTAGGCTGCAGTGAGCTGTGATCATGCCACTGCACTCCAGCCTGGGCAACAGAATGAGACACTATCTCAAGAAAGAGAGAGAGAGAGAGAGAGAGAGAGAGAGAGGGAGGAAGGAGAAGGAGAAGGAGAAGGAGAAGGAGAAGGAGAAGGAGAAGGAAAGAAAGAAAGAAAGAAAGAAAGAAAGAAAGAAAGAAAGAAAAGAAAAGAAAAGAAAAGAAAAGAAAAGAAAAGAAAAGAAAAAAGAGAATATAGATTCTGGAGCTGTAGTTAGACTTCTTAGGTTCAGATTGTGGCTTTGCCATTTACTGGCTGTGTGAAGCTGGGCAAATTACTTGATCTTTCTACACCTCTGTTTCCTTATCTGTGAAGTGAGGATGATAGAAGTACCTACCTCAGAGAATTGCTGTAAAGATTAAGTGAGCTAATATATGTAAAGTGATTTTAACAGCATATTAAATAAATGTTAGTTATAATGAGGAGATGAATATTGGCAACACCTCTCTTATATAGAAGTTGGCCATCCAGAAGCCACATTAATCTAAAGGACCAGAAAAGTCTCTGATTATCAGCCAAATAGCCTGAAAAGCAATCATTTTACTTGCTCTCTATTGTCTTTGATTCTCACTTGGCTCCTGTGTATCTTTTTATGTAATTCTAGTAGGCTATTGTGCCAGTTACCAATTTATTGTCTCTTAGCTTTAACTTGACTCTTCATTGACTACTCTGCAAAAACACATCTGGGCCCTTTAAAAATTTCTCCTCTGCTCACTGGCGCAATGTTAAGCTTTGTCAATAGAGGGGATTGGAGAGACATTGTAAGAGAAAGGGGTTTTCCTTCTCGGTTCTGGCATGCTTGCTCAGCAGGCTCCTAGGTGGCTCACAGGGATGGATTCTTGTAGGACAGGCAGCTTCCCCAGGGTCCAGTTCCTGCAGTGCACCCATTGTCCTTAGTGTAGTCTCTACAGTGTGTGTGGCTTATCCAGCCTCCAGCTAGGCTTACCGCATGCTCAGCTCCTGCCCCGAGAGTAGCTTCTCAAGCCCCAGTCCTCTGCTGCACACACAGCTGCTTCAGCAGTCAGTAATTTCCACTGGCACTACCCTTGGGCAGTTTTATAGTCTTTCCAGTGAGCCACATTCCTGTAAACAGCTTTCCCTGACACCCTGGAGTACAGATTTCCAGCAACTTCCACCAGCATGGCACCGTAGAAACTTCTTTACCGTTCATTAAGCCCCAACCCTCTTCAGCAGGGTTTGGATCTTAGCCTTTGTGGAGCCTCTTCTTTGAGTACTCTTATTTCGGTCCTAGGGTAGTAGCTGCTCCTTATAGCTGCTATTATATTCTTTACACTTCTCTCTTACTAGCCAATTCCTCATTACTGTAGTCCCTTGTTATAGTTACTCTTTCCCTGTTGAAATTTATTGTTTCTCTTTCCTGGTTGGACCTTGACTGATACAGCTATATAATGGGTCATAAAATCAAATACCTACCGAGGCTGAACAGTGAGAAAAGCCTGTGGTATAATAAAACAGTTCGTGTCATGGTATATGGCAGCTGACCTTCAGTGTAGGTGCCTGAGAGTCTTTAGGGAATAGTGAGAACTGTGGGCAACTGAAGAGCACATGCCATTTGACAACACCGGCCATGGTGTTGCCAAATCTTTCTATTTTTCCAAAGCTGGAAATCTGGATGTTTACATGAAATCGCCTGAATTTTACACTTTGGCTACTAATTCAAATATTATTACATCACTGTGTGGGCCAAACAATCAGCCCATGTTTTATTTCTGAGTTGACAGTCCAGAACCTCTGAATTGGACTTGTTTGATTTCTAAGCCCTCTACAAACCAGAAACAGCTAACTAGAAGGTGTGGGGAGCAAGTAGAAGTAAGTCATAGTATGATGGTGGGTGAAGGGAGGGGGGATAGAAAAACATTTTGAATTACCATACAACCTCAAAGTACAGTTGTTTAGAACCACTTCATAGAGAGGAAAACATCTGTTTTCACATTAAGGGCATTGTGCTATCTTATTCAACCACAGTATAATTATTAACAATAATAGCTAAAGTGTCAACTTACAAAATAATAGCTACAGTGGCAACTTATGTGTCAGGTTCTATGTTGATTTTAACAGTAACCTTCAGAGGGAAGAATTGCTGCCCTGTTTGTAGATGAGGAAACTGAGCCTCAGAGTTTACTAAGCACAAAGACACTATGTATATAGCCTGTAATTAAATTAACAAAAAGTTTTTAAGGAGTCTGGCTATTAATGTATAATAGAGGCAGTTTGTTGAAAATTTAGAAAATATGATAATATATAAAAGGAAAATTTCCTATTATCCTTCTGTTCCAGTTAGAATCACTAGCAACATTTCTGTTTCCATTCTTTCTTTTCTATTTGTTTGCATTTTTTTTACATGGTTGATTATGTGGTATATGTATAATTACATTCTCCCTTTTTTAAATCTGGTACTATATCAGAAATATTTTCCTTTATTGTTAAAAACTTGTTCTAGGCGTTTTTAATGTCTCTATTACATTCAATTATTTTAGGTACTGAAATTATTATTAAGCATTGATTTGTTTTCATGTTTTTACCGTGATAGTGTTGAATGAATATTTTTCCGTCTGAAGCTATGGCCATTTTTCAGATTATTTCCTCAGAAGTAGAATGATAAGGTCGAAGGGAATAAATGTTCTTAGGGAAGTTCTCAATCTATATTACTCATTTTTTAAATTCCTTTTTTTCTGACAAATGCAAATGACACTATACTTTAAAAAAATTGAATATTATCATTGTTCATTTTAAAAACTGTACTAATTTAATATAGGAAAATGTATCTTTATTATTTTAGTTCGGTTCAGTTGGACTCCTTATGTAGTAATGGTATAATATTTATTGCCCATGTTTTCCAGGTTCTTTTCCATTGGGTTTTTCTTTTGTTTTTGTAGGACAATCTTATCATGGGATTTTCATTTATATTTTGTTCTTTTATGTTTAGAAAGGACTTTTATGCCAAAAGAAAAACAAATTAGTCTTATTTTCCAAGATTGGAGGAAATCGATTACTAATATTACCTCCTAGAAGATGTTAAATAACCTTTATGTCAAATGAATTAGGAAAAGGGAGACCTGTATGCCACTGGCAAAATGGCAGATAGCATAGCATTGTCCACTGGAACTTTTATTTACATATCTGGGTCATTTTTGTTACTCTTTCAGTTTAGGTGCTTAGAAGCTTGCTTTTTTTTTTTTCATGCTACTGATCATGTTGAAAATAAGTAATAACAATACTTATTCTGTGCTAAGTATGCTAATATCCTACTCTTACATAATAATAATAGTAGCAGTAGTTGCCCCTTTTTACAAAGGAAGACACTGAGACACAGTAAGGTTAAAGAACTTGCCCAGGTTCACATAGCTGCTACTGAGAGCCAGGAAGCTTTAAGGCATCTTGTTTTAGCTATAAGGACTTGAAAAACAAAATTCAGATCTCAGTTTTCTTCATTACCTGTTACTAACACTCAGCAGATAATGTAGTGGCTAAATTGACATTAGGAACTACCTGCTTCTTGGAGTAGGTTTGTTTGTAAGAATATGGAGAAACCTTTGTTGCCTCAACAAGAGTACTCCATACCCTATGATATTTTATCTCTTCAGTGCCTAGAACTTTGAAGGGATCAGTCTTAAAATAAGAGGTACACCTTTGATTTTTTTAGGAAATGGTAGTTCATTCTTTGAGTACTAAAATGAGCATGGTACAAGGAGGATTGAGATAAACTATTTTCAATATCAAAGGCTTTTAAAATTATTGGCTTATATTTGGTTGAACCAATTTGTTTACTGTTTCTTTGAGCAGGAAAAGAAAGATCATTTAACTACGTTGGTGTCTGCCAAGAAAATTAAACTGACTTCAAAGCTCGTGCTGATAGTTAAAGGCAAGGGTACAAGCTGTTGTTTTAATTAGTATATCTGGTTAATCCTTTGGCTCAGTCAGGCTACAACTGTAAAATTCTAAAATGAGATAACATAAAACCAATAGCATTGCACAGTTCATGCCTCTCTTGAGCAAATATTTCATTTCACTGACAGAAACTATTGCTTTGTGAACTCTCCTTTCATCTTGAACTACACTTGGAATTTGTAATTCTTCTTTTAAATATACCCTTTTAGTGATTTACCATAAACCAAGGAAAGAACCTGTCAGCATTTTGTTAACTTTGATATAAATACAATTTGAGATTGAATTCCAGGCTGTGAAGTTGTGTGAAAAAATACAGCCATACAGATAACATGAAACCACAACTATAGTGCTTGAAATGAATCAGATTTAGTATAAAAATGATCAGGTAGTTAAGAAATTTTTTTTTCAAATAAAAATTGAAAGTTCTGGGCCGGGCGCGGTGGCTCACGCCTGTAATCCTAGCACTCTGGGAGGCCGAGGCGGGTGGATAGCTCAAGGTCAGGAGTTCGAAACCAGCCTGACCAAGAGCGAGACCCCATCTCTAAAAAAAAAAAAAAAGAAAGTTCTACCTGTGAAATGATAAGAAAAATAAAAAGGACTGAAACTGCAACCCATGCCAGTGACGCTTATTTTTTTTTTTTTTTGACTATTGGCTTCGTTTTAACAAAAGTGTTGTCTATCACTTTGCTAAAGATTGAAACAGTGACAGAACAAGATTTTGAGCTCCTTGGGAAAAAAAAGAAGTCATTGAAGATATTAATGTTTGCATTAATGAGACAAATGACAGCATTGCCTCACATTTACTATGATGGATTCCTATCATGGTCCTTTATTATATGTATTTGTATACCCCTTGAGCCAAATCATAAATTCTAAATCAAATCACTAAAAATTCTTGATATAGTTATATGGAAATATATAGAAGGTATTAGGTCTGTTTCCTGGTGTAAGTATTTCAAAAAGGTTCCACTGCATTCATGTATTTGTTTATATCAGAGTCCAGTGGCAGGTACCAAGTCCCCAGTGCCCTGCATGGGGGCATAATTCATCTTTCAACAAATATTAGGGAAAAACTACTATGTGCCAGATACTATCTTGTAAACTGAGAATTCAGCAGTAAATTAAAAACAAAAACCTCTGCCCTGACAGACCTTACAATTTTGTGGGGAAGGGGTTAGAGGGACAAACAACAAACTGTGTGTGTTCAGTGGATATGTAACTTACATGGTGAATAATTGTGCTTTACTTAATTTCAAAATGAATTGAAAACATAATAATTTTACCTCACACTGCGTTTCTTTCAAAGAAAATGACAAAGATAGATGATTTATTCAGCTTTACCTTGATGATCTCTTCCCACAAACTCAAATTCTTTGTTTCTGAATTTTCGATGGTATTGTAATCTCGTGCTTGTACTTAGTTCAGGGTTTTCCAGGCTTTTAGATTTCATAGTCCAGTAATGTTTTTAAAATCTGGGAGAATTGATACAGGATTACCTCCTTTTAATTTTGCCAAGTAAGGACACTAAAAATAAAAACTATTATCACCATTATTTCTTAAAAGAAAGGACATTTTAACACCAAATATCAGGTAGGACATAATCTCAGAGTAAAGAATAGTCCTTTACATTGAAGGAATAAAACTTTATGAAGTACTCACGATGTTGTCCTTATTTCTCTTATTTCATCATGGACCTTTAGAAACTATCAAGAGAGGACAATCATAACTAATTTTAAATTTGGTTTTCCTCTTGATTTTGCGAAGGGATTTTGTTGACTCACACTATTTAAAGAGGTTATGTGAATGTCATCTGTTTTTGGAGGTAAATTTTATATAATGGATTGTATGTATTGTGCTATGCAGTGAACATTGTCTTGGAATGATTGTACCAGGCAGCAGAGTGCAGTGTCAAATCTAGTCATCCCCCTTCTGCTAACTAGCCTAGCCTTGTGGTTTTGGACAAATTACTTCTCATCTTTGGCCATTGATTTTCTATCTATATGTTAGAAAGGATCATTTCTTACATTTTCATCCAGTTCTTTTTGGATTCTATGATGATAGCTTTGGTAGCTAGTATTCCTCTTTTTAAAGCATGGGTCTAAAGATTAATAAAAACCTTCACTGTGGTTTTCTAAAAATTTGCACCAAGCTCCTGTTTTCATATTCCTTCAGCTGTGAGCATTAATTGTTCACATGTGATACTGTCTATATATTATAGAGAAGTACAGTTGTCCCTTGGTATACTTGGGGATTGGTTCCAGGACACACATACACACACCCTCATATACTGAAATTGGTGCATACTTAAATAAGTCCTGTGGAACCTGCATATATGAAAAGTTAGCCCTTCATATATGCAGGTTTTGCATCCCCCAAATACTGTATTTTTGATCCACGTTTGGTTGAAAAAAAATCCACATGTAAGTGGACCCTCACAGTTCAAACCCATATGGTTCATGGGTCATTGTAATTTCATGACTAAGACTTTAAAGATTTACCGTGATTTTTTTTTTGTAATGGCATTAGCTGTACAGACATCCATTTTCTAGCTCACCAGGACCTTTGAGAAATTCTTTAAAAATTTCCATTGCAGAAATTTGGCCTGTGTAAATAAGTAAATGGAATTTGGGCTAATTTTGCCTTGGAAACAAGAATATCTAAAATATTAGATTATTTTGAATTATTAAAATAAAAAGGCAGCATTTTAGGAGACTTATTTTTACTTTCATTATTGGTTTTAAAGTTTTTGTTTATAGTGCCCATAAATGTCTAAGTTATCCTGGATTATACATATCCCTCAGTTATTTTAAACTTCACTTTACAACTTCACTTGTAACTTAATTTGTGGTATGCACACCTCAAAAACTCACCTCTTGTCTTTAGTTTATTTTTTATTTTTATTTTTTAATTTAAAGAAGTTTATTCTGAGCCGAAGGTTTGTGACCAACAGCCTGGAGCACATGGCCTCAAGAGATCCTGAGAAAATGTGCCTGCTCCTCCTGCTTTTAAAACTTATCTCAGTGTAGTCCTCCATGCTACCCCAAAGTAGAATTTTAAGAAGCACTTGGTAAGTGCCTAGTGAATTGCAGATTGATCGAGGATTGTGAACACCACGGGTTTCCTCAGGTAGTTATTAAAATAACATTTTGATGAATTATTTTTAAGAAATATCTGAATGACAGATGAGATTGTATAAGGAAAATTTTTGAAGTGCCTTTTAGTATTCTACATATACCTCTGACCTTGATTTCAAAGAACTGCCATGAAGCCTTAGTAAATTGAATAGTTCTAAAATGAATCCTTTCGAGATCCTGGCTGAGGAAATTACCACTCAGTTAATTTTTTGTATAGATATGTAATTTTATAGAGTGACTAAAAGGTACAGATCTTAATATAGTTTGATGAATTTTAGCCATATGTTTACAAATGTAAGTCACATCTCAATCAAGATTTAGAACATTTTGTTTTCCTAGAAATTAAAGTGATGTCACTTTCCAGTTAATCACCTCTGCAGTGCCTGGGATCTTGGACATCCAAAAAATGATTTTAAAAACTATAAGGAGCTGGGGGTGGTGCCATGTGCCTGCAGTCCCAGCTACTTGGGAAGCTGAGGCTATAGTGTGCTATAATTGCTCCTGTGAATAGTCACTGCACTCCAGTCTGGGCAACATAACAAGATCCTGTCTCTGAGGGAAAAAAAAGAAATCTGCAAGGGAATAATTATATATGTTGCTTATGAAAAAATGTCAATAATTTCATGATATATCATAAACTTCATCTTTCTGTTTTGGTTTCCTTTATGAGGTTAGCAAAAATAATAGTAGCTATATATCTGTGATATACTACTGAATTTCTGACTGTGAGGTGGGGGGAGGGGGGCACTTACTAGCTTTTGTAATTACTGCCTCTATGGGAAAATGGGTTCTTAGCTGAAAGGATGGTTGAAACATTACTCTCTCCTTGTTTGGGGGGAAGGAAAGGGATCTGTATCTCATTGCGTCTCCACTGAAAAAGAGGGAACTACAGCTGCAATGTCAACACCAACTAATACTTGCTATATAGCAGGAACGGAATCCCCTGACCCCCAGCACACAGATCAGGTCAGCCCTTCATGAGTTCAGGACAGCCATCAGCTACTTATAAACTGAGAGGATTCTGAATACATCCAGTGGTTGGAGTACTTACTGGCTTGTCAGAAAGAACTGACCCCATGACCTAATCAGTTAACAACTCAGCACCTCAACTTTTCTTGTGTAGAATAAGAATATTACTACATGTCTTGTAAAGATATAGGAGGCAACAAAGAAAGTGTTTGAGGCATTTGGGGAAAATGATAACAAACAACTGGTATTACTATTTTACTATTTAATACTGAGCTATTCCAAGGTTGTCTTTTTCAAGTTATTAATACTAAACTCCCCAAAACACTGCCAATCAGAGCGTTCATCTGAGACAAACTGTCAGAGCAAGGAGAACACAAGATAAAAAAACTGACTCTATTCTATGTAGAAGTGACATGGTAATTAATTAGTCTTTTCATCATTCTCTCTAACCAAATCATAAAAGTTATCTTAATTTAAAAAAAAAATTCTTGAGTGTAAAGTATCACTCCTAAGAAAGCACAAAAATCAGGAGAAAACTGAATGGACTGAGTATACTGTTTCCTTTCAGGGACTTGGTTTCATAACTCCACAATTCAAACTACTGAAGAGATTGCTAGGGAAGAAAACTGTCCTGTTAGCATTTTCACTATGCTCTACTCTGGGAAACAGAAATGAAAGATGCCCCTGCTTTGCTAAATTAAGGGAAGACAGGAAGCTATGAGGGGAATGTACCTAAAAGAGAAAGAGCTGATTGCTTTCAAGAATTATTTGGGTGGTAGCTCACATCACACACAAATATTAATTCTTGCTGCACCTAATATAATATATACCTAAATATAAGACCTAAAACTTAAAAGCTTCTAGAAGAAAATGTAGGAGAATGTCTTTACAGTATTGAGATTGGCAAAGATTTCTTAGCAAGGATACAAAAAACACGAACTATAAAAGAAAAAATTCAACACCAAAATTGAAACACTGATCCATTAAGGAAATGAACAAGCTACATAGGGAATGAAAATATTCACAGTACATACATTTGTAGTGGAAATACATGTATCTGTGGTGAATGCTGCAGTAACAATGTCCATTTCAGTCCCCTTCAAGTCAGCTGCTGGAAGTGTTGCCACCGATGGCTCACAGCTGAGTCCTGAGGCCCTGACCATGGGACAAAGGCAAACACCTAACCTGAGGTTATAGCCCTCTCCTCCCAGCGCAGTCCACACCCAATAACTATCGCACCGGGACTGTGTGGATGGAGATGGAAAGCCTGGCCCCCCTGCCTCAACAGGATATCTCCGAAGGGCCATCCAGCTTCAGAGCCTGCTGTAGGGTGAGCTTAGGCCTCTATTGTAACTGAATTACATTTCACCTTCTCCATCTGCTTAATCCTGCTCACTCTCTCACAGGTGTTATTCTCAAGAGCACTCTCCAATAAAGTTCCTGCACGCAAATCTCCTTCTCAGGATCAGTTTTCTGGGTAACACAACCTAAGACACTGTCAAAGGACTTGTATTTGAAATATAAAGAATTGCCACAACTCCATAATAAGAGACAATCCAATTACAAAATGGGTAAAACACTGAACAGATAGTTCACAAAAGATGCATGAATACGCCCATGAAAAGGTACTCAGCATCATTTCGTCATCAGAAAAATACAAATCAAAATTATATGAGATACCCTTTTGTACTCATTAAAATGGTTTTACTTAGATGTATGGATTTTTTTATAAATATGAGATTGTCAATACATACTGTTAGCCACCAGCTTTTTCTTCATAGCAGTACATCATGACTTTCTATGTCCATGAATAGACCTATATCATAATTTTTAATGACTGAGTGCTGTTGGTACCATAATGAAATATTATAGTTTATTTAGCTAATATTCTTTATTGGACATTTAAGTTATTTTCAAGTTTGCATTCTTAATAAGCACAGTGATCATCTTTGCATAATTCTTTCTCACGATGAATTTATAGAAATTTTTTGTTGAAAGATTTCACATTTTGAGGCTTTAAATCTAAATTGCCATATTGTAGTCCAGATAGGTTATAGCAATTCACATTCCCTCCAGTGTTAGACAAGAATACTCATTTCTGTCTATTATGGCTAGTAGACATTTTCCCATATCATTGCCAACCTGGTCAATTAAAAAATGGCATCTCCTTGTTTTAATTGGCATTAATTATTCATGAAATGGACCGTTTTTCATGTTCACTGGTCATTGTAGATGTTGATCTCACAAATGAGCAACTCACAGGCTTGATTGGAGATACTTCAGGAACTTTTTCCCATTCATTAATCAGTCTTTTCAATGATTTCTTTTGTTTTCTTCCCAGGAGCGACTGAAGCTGGTGACTGTTTTGGGTGCTGGCCTTCTCTGTGGAACTGCACTGGCGGTCATCGTGCCTGAAGGAGTGCACGCCCTTTATGAAGATATTCTTAAGGGTGAGAAAGAGAAGAGCCTTATTTGAGATATGTTATTGACTTGAGGGGTTGGCAGGAGAAACTTAGTGGTATTTTTTCCACACACAATTCATGTTTACCATAGAATTCTACCCTGAGAAGAGTTCTTAAGAGAGATCTTGACATCTTTGCCAGCGAACACATCTCCTTGGCAGTTTGTGAATTGGGTGCCCTAATTCATGAATACCAACCACTTAAGATTTATTTGCCGTAATGCATGAATTCCTTTTTTTTTAACTATGACCATTCTTTTTTAATGCCCACTCAAAAGCTTCCCAAATCCCACATGACAGTGGTTGTATTTTTAGTGTTCTTTAATTTAAAAAAATATATAGATACACATATTTGGATTCAAGGACTTTTAATAGTAAACTTTGTAGATCATTGGTGAGGACCCATGCAGTAAAGAAAAGATAACTAAAAAATTAAAGAGGCCTTTCCTGCCCCTAATAACAACAAGCAGAGAGAACAGTATAGCTGTGGAAGAGTAAATGCTTGGTGGTTAGCTTGGTTTCTCACCAGCTTGAAAGCATACTTGATTCACATTTGCAACTCAGCAAAATCATATTAGTGCATGTCATGAAACTTCACAGTTAACCCGTGAAGGATTGACACCACACTGTTAAATTTGTGAGCTGAATCCACAAATGCCATGATTCTACTGGATGTTAAGAATAGTATAAAGAAGTAAGCGCCTTCTAAATTTCCTACTAGATAAAATATAATAACATACTTTTGCAGATTTGGGTAGAGGAAAAGAACTGTGTTCTTTATCCACAATAATGATGCTCTTATGCCTAGGGTTTGGTTGACAGAGTAGTGGCAGATGTTATCTATGAGGATTGTGGAAGTGTTATTGCAAACTAGGTCAGGGGCTGAGGATTAGTCAGCTTTAGTGGGGGATCAATAATAAATCAGCAGGTTTAGAGGAGTGTTTTTCACTTTTTTTTTGGTCACACATCCTACAGGAGCAGGGGGATGATTTACATGCACTATTGCACTCATTTAATGTGTACATTATAAAATACACTCCTAAAAACAGGTAAATTTTGAAGTCTTGAGATTTAAAGTAAATATATATAGACCAGTATTTTCATATTCCAGTGGATCATCTTGAATTTTTGTGGGATGTGATTATGCCACTGTAGAAATCACTATCCTAGTGTCCTAGAAAACATTCAGAACATGATGAAGTAGACAATTAAATGTTTTTGCTTGGCTCTATAGCTCAGAAAGAATTATGGGTGGCAGTTTTCTAAACTCATTTGATAATAAAAATTCCTTGAGGGGGGGTGCATTTTAAAAGTATAGTTTCTTGCCCCCAACCTAGAATCCTTAATAGAATCTCCAGGGAAGGTACCTGGGAATACCTATTTCTAACAAGTTGTCTATGATTCTCATTAAACAAGTTTGGGGAACATTGGAATAGAGGAAAGAAGTATTTCAGATAATGTTTCTTTGTTTTTTAAAAATATCAGTTTGAGATATAATTCACATACCATGTTTCAGGTGTAATTTTAAGGCTAAATTTAGCTACCATGTGTCAGGTTGCATTTCTTTATTTTCAGTTTTCCTAATTTTTGGCCCAAAATAGTTTTGTAGATTCATTTGAAAACAGATTACAAAGTACTTTATAGACCTTTTTTAAAATAAGCATTCTGGTCTCTTTAACCTTTCATCCATAGATTAGTTTCCAGCCCTAAGCCATCATTTAAATTTTTAAAAATATACTTTCATTTATATACTTTACATTTTCTTTTTTAATGTAAACATCTGTAAGTTTTGACAAACGCATAGAGTGATGATATCACCACTTCAGTCAAAATACAGAACAATTCCATCATTCAAAAAAAACTCCCTAATGCTATCATTGTGTAGTCAAATCTTTCCTCCACCCCAACCCCTGGCAACCACTGATCTCTTCTCTGTCCCTATAATTTTGTCTTTTCAGAATGTTGTATAAATCAAATCATGTAACCTTTGCATCTGGCTTCTGTCACTTAGCATAGTACATTTGAGGGTCATTATATGAGGGGTCTTTAAGTTCATGGAAAATGTGTATTATGAAAGAAACTGTGAATGGATATCAAAATTTTTTTTGCACCAAAATAAACTCATACTAACTTATTATAACATGTCCAAACAGGATCTAGTTTGAGGAGCTAAGAAGGAGAAGAGCCCCTATTACAGCAATATGAATTCTAAAACTAAAGCAAGAACAAAGATCAAATTTATGGTGAAACTTTGGAAGAATGATGAGATCATTGGTGCTTTATAAAACATTTATGGGGGCAGTGCCCAAAAGAAATCAGCAGTTTATAAATGGACAACTCATTTTAAGAAGAGATGAGACAGGCTGGGCATGGTGGCTCACACTTGTAATCCTAGCACTCTGGGAGGCCAGGGCAGGAGGATTACTTGAGGTCAGGAGTTGCAGACCAGCATGAGCAAGAGTGAGACCCCGTCTCTACTAAAAATAGAAAAATTAGCCAGGTGCAGTGGCATGCGCCTATAGCTGCTTGGGAGGCTGAGGCAGGAGGATCGCTTAAGCCCAGGAGTTTGAGTTAGCAGTGAGCTGTGATGAAGCCACTGCACTCTATCCTGGACAATAGAGTGAGACTGTGTCTCAAAAAACAAACAAACAAAAAGATGAGATGATATTGAAGATGACACTGGCAGTGGCAGACCATCTGTATCAGTTTACAAGGAAAAAAATTAATCTTGTTTCTGCCCTAATTGAAGAGGATCGATGAAACAATAGCCAACACCATAGACATCTCAATTAGTTCAGTTTACATAAACAAGTGAGATCCAGATCCTGAAGCATTTCTTCAGTTATAAGAGGAGATGAAACATGGTTTTACCAGTACAATCCTAAACACAAAACACAGTCAGAGCAATGGCTTCTGGGCTGGGCACTGTTGCTCACACCTGTAATCCCAGTGCTTTGGGAGGCTGAGATGGGAGGATCACTTGAGCTGAGCAGTTTGACACCAGCCTGGGCAACATAGCAAGATCCCATCTCCACAAAAAATTTTAAAAATTAGGTGGGTGTGATGTCATGTGCCTGTAGTCCCAGCTATCTGGGAGACTGAGGCAGGAGGATTGCTTGAGCCCAGGAGTTTGTGGCTGCAGTGAGTTGTGATTGGGCCACTGTACTCCAGCCTGAGAGGCAGAGCAAGACCCTGTCTTTAAAAAAAAAAAAGAAAGAAAGAAAAAGCAATGACTGCCAAGAGGTGGCAGTAGTCCAGTCAAAGCAAAAGTGGATCAGTCAAGAGCAGAGGTAATGGCAACAGTTTTTTGGGATGCTCAGGGAGTTTTGCTTGTTGACTTTCTGGAGGGCCAAGGAACAATAATAACATCTGATTCTTATGAGAGTGTTTTGAGAAAGTGAGCAAAAGCTTTAGCAGAAAAATGCCTGGGAAAACTTCACCAGAGAAAACTGGAAAACTTCCAGTCCTTCTCCACCATGGCAATGCTCCTGCTCCTTCCTCGAACAAAGGCATTTTTGCCAGAGTGCCAATGGGAAGTCACTAGGCATCCACCTTACAGTCCTGATTTGGCTCCTTCTGATCTTTTTTTGTTTCCTAATCTTAAAAAATCTGTAGAGGTGACCCATTTTTCTTCAGTTAATAATGTAAAAAAGGCTGCATTGACATGGCTAAATCCCAGGACCCTCAGCTCTTTAGGGATGGACTAAATGGCTGGGATCATCACTTATAAGTATCTTGGAATTGATGGAGTTTATGTTAAAAAATAAAGCTTATATTTTTTGTTTTTATCTCTTTTTTTCACTGTTGGAGTATCTGAAGATATTTTTTCCTTTAATTCCATTTTTCCATGAACTTTTTGAAGTCTTCTCATTTTGTTAAATAGCTTATGCCTTTTTATTTCTGAATAATACTCCGTTGTTTGGATGATCCATGTTTGTCTATTCCTTCACCGGTTAGAAGACACATACGGGTTTTTTCCAGTTTTGGTGATTATGAATAAAGTCACTATGAACATTTACGTGCAGATTTTTGTTTGAACATGAGTTTTTATTTCTCTTGCATAAATACTTATAAGTGGGATTGTTGGGTCATATTGGCAAGTATGTATTTAACTTAAGAAATTGACAAACTCTTTTCCAAACTGGCTATACCATTTTGCATTCCCATCAATACTGAATGCGTTTCAGTTCTGTTCTTCCTTGCCAAGACTTACAGGTGTCTATTTTAATTTTTTATTTTATCCTTTTTTTTTTTAATTTTGAGACAGAGTCTTGGTCTGTCTCCCAGGTTGGAGTGCAGTGGTGCCATCATAGCTCACTGCAGCCTCAAACTCCTGGACTCAGGTGTTCCTCTTGCCTCCGCCTCTCAAGTAGCTGGGACTACAGGTGAGCACTACCATGCCTGACTAATTTTTGTATGTTTTATGGAGACGTGGTCTTCATCTGGCTCAGGGTGGCCTCTAACTCTTGGTCTCAAGCAGTCCTCCTACCTTGGCCTCCCAGAGTGTTAGGATTACAGGAGTGAGCCACTGCTTGGGGCCAGTTTTTTATTGTATCCATTCTAATAGATAGTAGTCATATATCAGTGTGGTTTAAATTTACATTTTCCTTACTAATGATGAATATCTTCTCATGTGCCTAATTGCCATTGTTATATCTTCTTTGGTGGTATCTAATCTTTTCCCCATTTTTAAAATTGGGTTTTCTTATTATTGAGCTTTGAGAGTTTATTCTAGATACAACTCCTTTATCAGATGTGTGGCAAATATTTTCTCCTAGTTTGTGGCTTATCTTTTCATTCTCTTAACAGTATCTTTCGCAGAGCAGTTTTTAATTTTGATGAAGTCCATTTTATCAATTCTTTTTTCATGAATTATGTTTTTGGTGTCTTATCTAAAACTCTCTTGCTGAACCATTCACAAAGATATTCTCTTTTGCTTTTCTCTAGAAGTTTTATAATTTTAGGTTTTATGTTTAGTTTTATGAAGGTTCAGTTTTTGGCATATAGCTGGATGTTCAGTAGTTCCAACAAGCACCATTTGTTGGAAAGAGCATCCTTTCTCTATTGAATTGTCTTTGCACCTTTGTCAAAAATCAATTGACCCTGTTTGTGTTGGTCTATTTCTGGATTCTCTATTCTGTTTCATTGATCTTTATGTCTATCCTTTGCCAATACTACATTTTCTTGATGACTGTAGCTTTATAGCAAATCTTGAAATCAAGTAGTGGAGTCCTTCTAACTGTTCTTATTTTTCAAAATTGCTTGGGCTTTGTGTAAACTCCTTTGCCTCTCCATAAAAATTTTAGAATCAGCTTGTCAGCGTCTACAAAAAAATCATGTTGGGATTCTGATTGATACTTAGTTGACTCTATAAATTTGGGGAGAATTGACATTTTAAGAATATTGTATTTTCTAATCCAGGAGCACAGAGCTTCTCTCCATTTATTTAAATCTTCTTTGATTTCTTTCATCAGTGCTGTTGTAGTTTTTAACATACAGATCTATAGATATTTATTAGATTTATACCTAAATATCTCAGGTTTTTAGTGAAATTATAAATAATACCTTAAAAATTTTTTTTAGATTACCTGGGATTTGATACATAACTAATCACATCATCTACGAATAGAGATGGCTTAATGTTTTCCTTTTCAATCTGCCTTTTTTTTTCTTACTGCACTGACTAGACCACCCACTATGAGGTTTAATGGAAATGAAAGTGGACATTCTTGCCTTATTCTTCACATTCAGTCTTTCACCATTTAATACGATGTTAGCTGTAGGGCTTTTTTTTTTTTTTTTTAAATAGATTCCCCTTTTCATGGTAAGGAAGTTCCATTCTAAGTTTGATGGGAGTGTTTTTATCTTGAATGGATGTTGAATTTCATTAGAAGCTTTTTTTAGTCTGTTAATGCAGTGAATTAAGTGATTGGTTTTCCAATGTTGAACTAGACTTGCATATAGCCCCCTTATTATATATTATCCTTTTTATATATTGCTGGGTTCAGTTTACTAATATTTTGTTAAAGATTTTTATGTCTCTGTTCATGAGGAATATTGGCCTGTGGTTTTCCTTTCTAACAATGTCTTTGTATGGTTTTGTTATCAGGGTAATACTGGCCTCTTAAGCAGAGTTGGAAAGTGTTCCCTTCTCTTCTGTATTCTGGAAGATTGTATAGAATCAATAATATTTCTTCCTTAAATATTTGATAGAATTTACTTGTGAATTCATCATGTGGGCCTGGAGTTTTCTATGTTGGAAGGTTTTTAATCATAAATTCAATTTCTTTAATAGACATTGGACTGTTCAAGTTACCTATTTTTTCTTGAGTATGCTTTGGAAGTTTGTGTCTTTCAAAGAATTGATTCATTTCTTCAAAGTTGAAGAATTTATGGGTATAAAGTTTTTCTAGTAATTCTTAATATTCTTTGAATGTCTTAAAAAAGTCTCTCATTCCTGATATTAATAATTTATCTTCTCTCTTTTTTATTTGGTTATTCTGGCTAGAGGATTTTCAATTTTATTGATTTCCCCCCCCCAAATAACCACATTTGATTTCATTTTTTTCTATTGCTTTTTCTGCTTTCTTTTTCACTGATTTCGCTCTAATTTTTAGTATTGTTTTCATTTTGCTTATTTTAGACTTTATTTGCTCTTCTTTATAAAGTTTCTTTAGATAGAAGCTTATTGATTTGAAGTCTTTCTTCTTTACTAATATATGAATTTAGTGCTGTAAATTTCCATCCAAGCACTACTGTAGTTGTATCTCACAAATTTTAATGTGCCATATTTTTATCTTCATTTAGTTCAAAATATTTTCTAATTTCCATTGCAACTTCTTTTATCTCTGTGTTATTTAGAATTGTGTTATTTAATTTTCGGTTTGACTGTTGGTGTTTTTTGCCCCCAGATTCTTTCTGTTATTGATTTCTAGTTTAATTTTATTATGATCAGAGAACATGCTTTAATATGATTTGAGTGTTTACAAATTTGTAAATGCTTTTTTAATGGTCCAGAATATGGTTTATCTTGTTGAATGTTTCATGTATACTTGAACAGAATGTGCATTCTGTTGTTATTTGGTGGAGTGTTCTATAAATGTCAGTTAGGTCAGCTGGGTGTGGTGTCTATAATCTTGTACCTATAATCCTATCACTCTGGGAGGCCAAGGTGGGAGGACTGCTTGAGGCCAGGAGTTTGAGACCACCTTGAGCAAGAAGAAGATCCCATCTCCATAAAACATACAAAAATTAGCCAGGCGTGGTAGTGCTTGCCTATAATCCCAACTACTTGGGAGGCTGAGGCAGAAGGATTGATTGAGCCCAAGAGTTTGAGGTTGCTGTGAGCTAGTCTGATACCATGGCACTATAGCTGGGCAACAGAGTGAGACTCTTGTCTCCAAAAAGAAAAAGAAAAAAATTAAAAAAAAAAAAATGTCAGTTAGGTCAAGTTATTTGATAATGCTGGTTTTCGGTATCCTTGCTGATTTCCTACTTTTGTCTCTTACTGAGATAGGGATATGGAAATTTCCAAGTGTGATTATAGATTTGTCTATTTCTCTTTTCATTTCTGTCAGTTTTTGCTTTATGAATATTGAAGCTCTTTGGTTAGGTGCCTGCACATTTAGGATTGCTATGCCTGCTTGGTGTGAATTGACCTTTTTAATAATTTTATAATATCCCACTTTATTTCTGGTAATATTCCTTGTTCTCAAATATACCGTATCTGATTTTAATATAACCATCCAGTTTTCTTTTGATCAGTGCCTACATGGTATATCTTTTTCCATCCTTTTATTTTTAGCCTATCTACGTCATTAATTATATTTGAAGTAGATTTCTTTCTTTTTTTTTTTTTCTTGAGACAGAGTCTTGCTCTGTTGCCTGGGCTAGAGTGCAGTGGCATCCTCATAGGTCACTGCCACCTCAAATTCCTCCTGGCTTCAAGCAATCCTCCTGCCTCAGCATCCCAAGTGGCTGGGACTACAGGCATGCACCACCACGCCCAGCTAATTTTTTTTTTTT
>VBSM01002121.1:780416-792017 GCA_008086735.1 Cheirogaleus medius | reverse complement strand
CTGACCTTGAGCGATCCACCCGCCTTGGCCTCCCAGAGTGCTAGGATTACAAGCGTGAGCCACCATGCCCGGCCGAGCCATGTGGTCTTAATTGGTACTACCCAACCTTTGCTATTGTAGCCAAGTTCACTGATTCTTTCCTCTCTTCTCTTTATTCTGCTATTCATCCCATTGAGTGGATTTACTGTTTCAGATATTTTATTTTTCAGTCCTAAAGTTTCCACTTGATTCCCTTTTTTAGTTTCTGTTACTCTGCTGAGGATATCCATTCATTTGAAGTGTGTTTACCTTTACCTCTGAGAACTTAATTATAGCAGCTGCTTTAAAGTCTTTGGATAGTCTAGTATCTGAGTTATCTAGGGCTTGACTTGCTTGTCTTTTCCCTTAACGATTCATCAGATTTTCCTATTGCTTTGTATGTCAAGTAATTTTGAATTGTATTCTGGACATTTTGAATATGATAACTTGAGACTCTAAGTCCTGTCAAATCTTTGGAGAATGTTTATTTTTTTATTTTAGCAGACAGTTAACCTGCTTAGGTTCAAACTGCAAGTTCTGTTTTGCCTTTTTGGGGTGATGGTTCTTATTTTCATTTAGTTTTCAAAGCCTTTGCAATGCTGCTTTGGGTATATCCTGTCTATGTAGAATTCATGGGTGAGCTTGGGACATGTGTCACTTACATATAAGATTAGGGGAACTCCTTCCTTAGCTCTTTCTTATCCAGTATTCTTTTCATACTCTTTTGCTCTTGGGTCCCTTTTCCCTTCCTCTGGCCAGGAAGACAGGGTTTCTCTAAGAGTTTTGGCTGCCTATGCTGTCACTGTACAATTCCATGTGACTTGGGCTGCCCTCAGAGCAAAATAGCAGATAACAGAATAACCAGCCTCCCCCCCCATTCTTCAGCCCACTGGGGTCCCTTTTTCCAGTTGCTCTAGCCAGAAAGATGAGGTTTTAACTGCTTGTGTTGCTGCCATGCAGTTCTATGACTGGGGCTCCCTTCAAGGCAGGACCAGGAAAGAAAAAACGGGGCGGAAAGAAAACGGAAAAATGTGGGAGGTTTTCTTCTACTTCACCACCTCTCAGTAGCCCCTTTTCCTGGTCTTCTGGCCAGAAGGGCAGGGTTTCTCTTGAAGTTTTTTCTGCCCTCACTCTTCTTGTTTACTTTTTATAGTCCTCAGGTAGTTTTTTAGGTGTTTTGTCCAGAGTTTTTGTTGTAATAAGTTAGTGATTGAGATTAAAGTGGGCTTACTCTAACATAGCCAGTATTAGATGTGTCCAATGTTCCTTTTAAAAAGTAAAATATTGGCCCTGCACAGTGGCTCACACCTGTAATCCTAGCACTTTGGCAGGCCCGAGGCAGAAGGATTGCATGAGGTCAGGAATTCGAGACCAGCCTGAGCAAGAGCAAGACTCCATCTCTACAAAAAATAGAGAAATTAGCTGAGTTTAGTGGCATGTGCCTATATTCCTAGCTACAAGGGAGGCTGAGGTAGGAGGATGGCTTGAACCCAGGAGTTTGAGGTTGTAGTGAGCTATGGTGGTGCCACTGTACTCTACCTTGGATGACAGAGTGAGACCCTGTCTCAAAAAAAAAAGTAAGTAAATAGTGGCCAATCACAGTGGCTCATGCCTGTTATTCCAGCACTTTGAGAGGCCAAGGTGGGAGGGTCACTTGAGGCCAAGAGTTTCAGACCAGCCTGGGCAATATAGCAAGATCCCATCTCTACAAAAAATATTTAAAAATTAGCCAAGCGTGGTAGTGCATGCCTGTAGTAGTCCTACCTACTCAGGAGGTTGAAACAGGAGGATCACTTGAGCCCAGGAATTCGAGGTTACAGTGAGCTTAGATCATGCCACTGCACTCCAGCCTGGGTAACAGAGCAAAACCCCATCTCTAAAAATAAAATAAAATAATTAAGTCAAATATTACTACCCCGGCCGGGCGCGGTGGCTCACGCCTGTAATCCTAGCACTCTGGGAGGCCAAGGCGGGTGGATAGCTCAAGGTCAGGAGTTCGAAACCAGCCTGACCAAGAGCGAGACCCTGTCTCTACTAAAAATAGAAAGAAATTAATTGGCCAACTAAAAATATATATAGAAAAAATTAGCCGGGCATGGTGGCGCATGCCTGTAGTCCCAGCTACTCGGGAGGCTGAGGCAAAAGGATTGCTTGAGCCCAGGAGTTTGAGGTTGCTGTGAGCTAGGCTAACGCCACGGCACTCACCCTAGCCTGGGCAATAAAGTAAGACTCTGTCTCAAAAAAAAAAAAAAATATTACTACCCCTGTTAAATTTTTTTAATTAAATAATTTTTTGAAGTAACTCAACCGTGATATTAACTTTCAACTAAGCTGTCTCTAATTCTCCACATCTCTGTTCATGCTGATGAGTTTAGTCTTATCATTTTAATTAATTTTTGCTACTTTACTTTCTCTTTTCCTCCTCTCTTCCTCTCTTTCTTTATTGTAGATCAAAGCAAGTTTTCTCCATGTATCAAGAAAGCAGTTTGTTTACATGTTACTACTTTGGTTTTGTTCTTTTGTAGATAATTACAATAATTAATAGATATTTTTTCAGAGCTCAGGATACCATGTTAACTAAGTGCTCTGACACTTTAATAAGCATTATAAATACTAATTAGTATAAAAAGGAACTTCTCCAATACTCTTCTATAATGGTAGCTCTAAAATCACTGGAATTAGTGATTATCACATTTCATGTGAGAAAACTATTTCTATAGAAACAAGTTTTAAGAACTTCAGAGTTTAGGAGGACAGGGCAAAATAAAAAAAAAAAAGAAACTTCAGAGTTTATTGAGCATTACAGTACTTGTTTACTATGGGGCTAAAATTTGAAACCATCATAATTCTTTGGTCCCTTAGAATTCATATGTTTAGGAAGGTAGAATACTGGGTCAAAAACCTAACCATAAATGTGACATTCATAATTGTCTGGATAATCATCAAAACCGTTGTCAGAAATGGTCCAATATAGATCATCCCACTCATTTTTGCCATTTCTCTTAAAATGCCAGTGTCCGATTCTTTAGAGAGGTATAGTTATCTGTGCAGCTCTTTCTGTCATTTTGCTCTACATTTAAGTAAAAGGTGGTCCTAGCCACAGCAGTTAGTCAAACAAAAGAGATAAAAGGCATCTTAATTGGAAAGGAAGAAGTAAAATTGTCCCTGTTTGCAGATGAGATGCTCTTATGTATAGAAAACCTCAAAGACTCCACACAAAAAACTGTTAGAAGTATTAAATGAATGCAGTAAAGTTACAGGATATAAAACAACATACAAAAATTTCTATCCACTAGCAATGAACTATTTGAAAATTAATTACTAAAACCATTTCATTTACAATAGCATCAAAAATAAAATAAAATGCTTAGGCATAAATTTAACCAAGGAGGCAAAAGATCTGTATGCTGAAAACTATGAAACATTGATGAAAGAAATTGAAGAAGACACAAATTAGATATCCTCCATAATCCCAGCACTTTGGGAGGTCAAGGGGGGAGGATTGCTTGAGCCCACAAGTTTTAGACCAGCCTGGGCAACATACCAAGACCCTCATCTCTACAAAAATATTAAAAAATTAGCTGAGCGTGATGGTATGCACTCAGGAGGCTGAAGTGGGAGGATTGCTTGAGCCCAGGGGTTTGAGCTGTGATCGGGTCACTGTACTTCAGCCTGGGTGACAGAGTAAGACCCTGTTATCTTGTCCTGTGTTCATAGATTAGAAGAATTAATATTGTTAAAATATTCATACCCCCCAAAGTGATCTCCAGATTCAGTGCAATTGCTACCAGTATCAAAATTCCAATGGCATTTTTCACAGAAATGAAAAATCCAAAAATTCATGTGGAATGACAAAAGACCCTGAAGCCAAAGCAATTTTGAGCAAGAACAAAACTGGAGGTATCAAACTACCTAATTTAAAAATATACTACATTTACCAGGGGAGGGAATAAAGGTCCTCTAAAAAAATAAATAAATAAAAATATACTACAAAGCTATGGTAATCAAAATAGTATAGTACTGTCCTAAAAACAGACATATAGAGCCATACAACAGAATAGGGAGCCCAGAAATAAATCCTCACATTTACAGTCAATTGATCTTTGACAAAGGTACCAAGAACATGCAGTGGAGAAAGAACAATCTCTTCAATAAATGGTATTGGAAAAACTGATTATCTACATGTAGAAGAAGCAAATTGGACTCTTACCTTACAACAAATACAAAAACCAACTCAAAAATGGATTAAAGACTGAAATGTAGGACCTGGAACTGTAAAACTGTAGAAGAAAATGTAGGGGAAAAGGTTCTTGACATTAGTCTTGACAATAATTATTTGGATATGACCCTAAAATCACAGGTAACAAAAGCAAAAATAGACAGATGGGATTTCATCAAACTAAAAAGCTTCTGCACAACAATGGAAATAATCAACAAAGAGACAACCTATGGAATGGGAGAAAATATTTGTAAACCATGCATCTGGTAAGTGTTTAATATCCAAAATATATAAGGAACTCAACCAATTCAATAGCAAGAAAACAACCCAATTAAAAAATGGGCAAAGGACCTGAATAGTACATTTCTCAAAAGAAGATATACAAATGGCCAACAGGTGTGTGAAAAAATGCTCAACATCACTATCATCCAGGAAATGCAAATCTAAACCACAGTGAGCTATCAACTCACACCTGTTAGAATGGCTATCATCCCTTGTACACTGTTGGTGGGAATGTAAAACAGCTATTATGGAAAATAGTTTCTCAGAAAATTAAAAATGAACTACCATATGATCCACTAATCTCACTTATGCATGTATATTCAAAGCAGATGAAATCAGTATCTCAGATATGTGTACTCTCATGTTCATTGCAGCATTATTCATAATAGCCAAGATATGGAATCAATGTACGTGTCTGTCAGCAGAGGAACGGATAAAGAAATTGTGATATACACACAACACACACAAAACGGAATATTATCCAGTCTTTTCAAAGAAGGATATCCTGTCATTTGTGACAACATGGATGAACCTGGAAGACATTATGCTAAGTGAGATAAACTAGGCATAGAAAGGCAAATATGCATGATCTCATTTACATACATGTGGAACCGAAAATGGTCAGACTCATAGAAACAGAAAGTGGAATGTTGGCTATCAGAGTCTGGAGAGAGGAGGAAATGGAGAGATATTGGTCAAAGGGTACAAAGTTTCCATTGTGTAGGATGAAGAAGTCATTGGTGCAACAATGTGACTATGGTTAACTATATTATATTGTATGCTTGAAATTTGCTAAGAGAGTAGATCTTATGTGTTCTCACAACAAAAAAAGAAAGGAAGGGTAACTAGGTAACATGATATGTTCATTAGCTTGATTATAGTGAATATATCACAATGTATATATTTTATATCAAGTTGTATACCTTAAATATATGCTACTTGATATACTTGTCAACTATACCTCAATAAATCTGGAAAAAATATATGAATTAATGAACAAATGGACAAGTTAAATCTGCTTTTAGTTTAATTTTTATCATTCATTAATTAAAATAGAACTCTTTAAGACTCTTGCTATACTTTACTTTGATTACTCTGGAAATGTGAATGATTGGGCAATCATAGAGTAATATGATTTCTCTCTGTTCTTATTTTGTCTGCTAAGCTGTCTGATCTCTGCTTTTTCTCTGCGCTCTACTCTCCCTCCTCCCGGCATTGTTTTATTGCTCAGTGTTGTATCTGGTCAGATAGTCAAGCCAAATATTTAACATACAATGTTTAAAAATGAATCTCCCAAATTATTCCATTTATTATAATATGTATCTCGGTCCCTGAACATTTTATGACCACTTCCCATATACCAGGTATGATGCAAAGCTCTTCACATATATTGTCTAGTCATTACAACAGCCCTGTGTTGGATACTATTTTGTAGGTGAGGAAACTGAGTCACAAGTTGAATAATTTGCACAAGGTACTCAGTAATTAAGGACTGGGATTTGAACACAGGCAGTCTTACTCTAAAGCCTACACTCTTAATGACACTGCTACGTGGTTTTCTTCATAAGAAAAAATCATTAAAATCATAAAATCACTGATGAAGTGTTTATCTGCTAAAGAAATCTAAGTTTTTCCAACTTAGAGTTTTTTTCTTTCAGAAACACAATAATATTTTGATCAAAGAGTCATTAACATCCCTTTAAAATGTGTTAGCTTTATGCATTCGACTATGATCAGGTTTTGTCTTTTATAGAAATAGAATACATCTTAATGAAATAAGAGTTACTCTTCCCTTACTTACAGAAAGCACATGTAATGTATAAAGAATGTTTGTCTTTGCCAGAAAAAAAAAATATGTAATAGCTGTAAAGGTCACAAGCTATGCATAAAAGTTAAGAAATTAAAAATAATCAACAAAGACCAAAAATATAAAAATCAAAACTGGGATCACCTAAAAAAGAAAAAGAAAAAAAAGCCAGATTACCTGAAGGGTTTGATTCAGGGCATATTTTTCCTTTATATAAGTACATATTAATCTGAAAGAGAAGCTCCAATGAATCTTGTCAAAGACTAAATTTATTCTATCACATTTAATTTAACATATGTGTCTGTGACATAAGGCAGCTACGTACCATGCTGATAGAACTTACTGGAAGGATTTCTGTCTGAATATCTAGGGAAAGAATTGAGCTCATAATGATTTGCTGAACAACCCCTGTTAGTGGCATGAAAAATGCATATATGCCTGATGTACGATATTCAGTGATAACACCATTGGTTTGTGTATGTTGTCATGTTTTATCACTCACTTTAAGGTTTTCTGTTTTTTGGTTAATGTTAGCAAATAAAACCAATAATGCCTATCATCGTTTATAACCCAATAAGTATTTTATGTTTTTATATAAAGTTAAATTTCACTTAGTGATAAGCATCCAGATGTTTCATCAAACCCCAGTCAGAAGCCCACTTATTTCAAGCGATATTTGTTACATGTTGCTGATATTTTTCTTGCTAGATTTTTCCATCAGAATAAGTGTTAACTTCTTCAAAATGGTAACTTCAGGAAATTATATACTTATACCAATGACTGCTCAAAAAATGTTGAAACTCCTTTTTATTTTTATTTTTTTTGAGACAGAGTCTTACTCTGTTGCCCCGGCTAGAGTGCCATGGCAACAGCCTCGCTCACAGCAACCTCAAACTCCTGGGCTCAGGCAATCCTTCTGCCTCAGCCTCCCAAGTAGCTGGGACTACAGGCATGCGCCACCACGCCCAGCTAATTTTTTCTATATTTTAGTTGGCCAATTAATTTCTTTCTATTTTTTTTAGTAGAGATGGGGTCTCGCTCTTGCTCAGGCTGGTTTCGAACTCCTGAGCTCAAATGATCCGCCCACCTCGGCCTCCCAGAGTGCTAGGATTACAGGCGTGAGCCACCGCGCCCGGCCTGAAACTCCTTTTTAAATTTAGCTCTATGCAACATATTTTAATGAATGTCATCAGTGGTAGTAAAATTCTTCTTGAAAGTTGTTTTGGTTTGGGGAAATATAAAATGTATTCCATGCCAATCTTCTTAATAAGATAGGTGATCAATTTATTCAATGCCATTTAGATCCAAAGCAGGTGATATTGTAATAAGACAGTTTTTTTTATGATTCATAAACTTGACTCTGAAGGGCAGTACCAAAAGTAGAGTTCCAAAATTATTTAGGTTGAAAAGGCAATATGGGGATAAGATATGGAAGGGCCTTATTATACTCATCTAAATTTTAAAATTCTAATGTAGTTATACCTCATAAAGGGAAATAATGTTGACTGCCCTTTGGAAGTTGTAATTAGGGTTGACATTTAGTTTCAGAGTTATGGGTACCCCAAAAGTAATTGTCTTTAAAAATTATTATGTAACTGTTCACAAATAATAGTATCCACTAATACCCTTTAATATGGTGTTAATCCCATGCTCTTACTTAAACTCTTAGCATAACTTTTCACCTAATTTTTAGTACATACTTAAGTTACTTATTAAGATAGAAGACTAAAAAATTATATTTTATTTCCATTTTTTAAAATCTACTTTAGCTAGGAAATAATTAAATGCCATAAGTTTTAAAATGAAATGCCACATTTAAAGTTATTGAAGTGAAGCCATTTTTTGCCTTCAAGATATTTGTTGAGTATCTACTAGATTTCTGGTGTTATATTGATCGTTAACAGTTCAGAGATCTGAGATATAATGTCTGCCTTCAAAGATTCATAGCCAATGGAAAGTGAATAAATTAACAATGACAGCAGGAGTTGGCAAATTGTTCTGATTTTGAACTCCCGACCTCAAACGATCCTCTCCCTTAGCCTCCCAAAGTGTTAGGATTACAGACAGGAGCCACTATGCCCAGCAGGCAAACTTTTCTGTAAAGGGCCAGATAGTAAATATTTTAGGCTTTGTGGGCCATATGGTTTCTGTTGCAACTATTCAACTCTACAATTGTAGCATGAAAGCAGCCACAGACAATTCATGAACAAACAAACATGGCCATGTGCCAATAACACTTTTATTTACAGAAACAGGTAACAGCTCTTCTACTCTAGTTTGCTAATCTCTGAATTCTAGTATAGGGAGATAAGACCTATGCAAGAGATCCATCAATATGCTGTGTATATTTGAGGAGAGGAAGACACAGAGACTTTCTGAAGGAGGATGGGACTTGTGAGCTGAGTCTTGAAAGAAAAGGTGTTAATCTGAGAGAAGCAACATGGAAGGCCTGTGGATTCATTACTCATGTTGAGTGTAGGCAGAGGCTGAGATTGGAGCCCAGTTTGTTAAATAAGTGAGTACCTTATGAAAAGGTAATCATTCAGATCCTCTCCATAGCATCTTTCTTTTTTTGGTGTTTTTGTTTTTGTGTTTTTGAGGCAGAGTCTCGCTCTGTTGCCCAGGCTGGAGTGCAGTGGTATCATCTTAGCTCACTGCAACCTCAAACTCCTGGGCTCAGGCAGACCCTCCTCCCTCAGCCTCCCAAGTAGCTGGGACTACAGGCATGCACCACCATGCCTGGCTAATTATTTTTATTTTTAATTTTTGTAGAGACGGAGTCTCACTATTGCCCAGGTTGGTCTTGAATTCCTGACCTCAAGCTATCCTCCTGTCTTGGCCTCCCAAAGTGCTAGGATTACAGGTGTGAGTCATTGCACACAGCCTCCATGGTGCCTTTCTAAATAGTATTGAAAATTGTAAGTACCAAAATTCTGTTATTTACTTCACATGGGTAGTTTCTTAACATCCACAAATGTGAAGAATTAAATTATGGTTTTCCATATTAAAATGGAAGTGTACCCCAAATTACCTTGTCTTTAGAGAAAAGCGAGTGTTTTACTTCATCTATTTCACATTCTAGAGACCATGCTGAACTATTTTCCCTGCCTATAAAGAAGACCTAGTTGGAAAATGATGAATTCTACCATCTCAATGGTGGGCATCAGAATACTGCATTTTGAGTTTATTAAATTTTTTATTGAAATATTGCATACAAAAAAGTACATGTCATAATAATAGGAAATTACACTTATTGGCAGTCTATAGCTCAGTGATTTTTCACAAACTAAACACACTTAAGTTACCATGAGACTACTTTTTAATTGTCTAATATCACTGCTTCTCTCTTAAACTTAATTATTCCTTATCTCTGAGGTTTCAGTCAATTCGTTGGCTTAAAATTCTTATTGCTAATAGTAATTTTGCTTGTGTGAAGGACAGGGTGGGCACATACGACCTGCCAACCTTTTTCTCCTAGGCCTGTCTAGCATTCAGCACTTCGGTTAGCCACTGCAGTATAGGCTTCTAATTTCTGCCCCTTATTCCAAAACCATCCATTTCTTTCTCTGACAGTTTCTCTTTACCTACAGTAGTGCTTTTAAACTGAATGTGTCAACTCAGTGGGTCTTCAAATCAATTTAGTGAATTGGACTCATGACCAGCATTTAAAACAAGACCAAGAGAAAGACAGAGAGAAAGAGATAAAGAAACAGAATAGTTCATTGTAACCATTGTAAGGTTAAGTATTATTTTGTGAAACTTTTGCTTAAGTTTTTCATATATTTTTATGTTTGCTAGATCATTACATAAAATTTCTTAGTCATGGTTTTAAAAGTTTAAAAAACATTGCCATAAATCTTACTTTGGCAGTTTTAAAAACTGCTTAACACGGGATTTTATTAGATGATATTCACAGACTTTTTAAAATTAATAAAATGGAAATTTATTGGCTAGAGGAGGTCTTTTCTCTCTATCTCTTGGGAGTAAGACTCCATCTTATTTTAAGATGCTAGTATAACTCAGAGACATTACAAGAAAAAAAGTTACAGGCAGATATCCCTCTTGAATGTAGATGCAACAGCTCTTTACCAAATATTAGCAAATTGAGTCCAGCAATATATAAAAAAGATAATACATTTGGGCCAAACAGAGTTTATCCTAGGAATGCAAAGCAAGGGCAGGATTAGTACCTAAAAACCAATTCAATTACTAAAGTAATCAAATAAAGTAGAAAAACCATTTGATTATTTAAGCATTTGACAAAATTAAGTTCTCATTCATGGAACAATTGCCAGTAAACTAGGAAAGAAAGAAAGAAACTTCCTTGGTCTGAGAAAAGGCATATTTGAAAAATTTGCGGATAATGTTGGGAACAAAGCAAGTCTGTCTCTTCTCAACAACTTCTAGCATTGTTGTTGACATCCTATCCAGATTCTAGCATGCAGTGAGGGGGAAAAAAGTAATAAAAGGTATAAGGATTAGAAAGAAGTAAAACTATCTGTTTGCAGGTGACATGATTGTGTGTTTGAAAATGGTTAAAATTTAAAAGCCTAACAATATTAAATGTTGACAATGGTATGGAGCAACTAGAACTCTCATACATTGCTGCTGAGTATATTAAGTGGTACCACCATTTTGGAAAACTGTCAATTTTTTAAAAGTTAAACATATAACCCATCAATTCTGCTCCTAGATATTTATCCAAGGGAAAAGAAAATATGTCCACAGAAAGACTAGCACCTGAATGTTCACAACAGCTTTATTTATATTAGAACAAAATAAAAATAACCCAAATGTCCATCAGCAGGTGAATGGGTAAACAAATTGTGATATGTCCACACAATGGTACATAACTCAGCAAAAAGCAGAACTACTGTTATACACAAAGCATAAATAAGCCTGAAAATGTTATGCTGAGGAAAAGAAACCTTACACAAAAGAGTATATATTATATGATTCTATTTATATAATATTCTGAAACAGGAAAAAACGCATGGGGACATATTGACTTCAGAGGAGCGTAAGAGTACTTTTTTGAGATATTTTATATGTTCCATATCTTCATCTCTTTGGTAGTTATTAAAGTTTTCATTGTTGTGGAAACTCATGTTTTATTGTATATAAATAATACCTTGATAAAATTGATTTTTTTTTTAGAGAAAAATTTAGACACTTAATTAAAAAATAAGTAAATGAAATCACTAGTAGAAAAAATCGAGGTTAGTGGCTCACGCCTATAATCCTAGCACTCTGGGAGGCCGAGGCGGGCGGATCG
>VBSM01002121.1:759217-770578 GCA_008086735.1 Cheirogaleus medius | reverse complement strand
AAAAAAAAAAAGATTAGCTTGTGAGATACTTCTAAGCTCTGTGAGGGCAGAGACTGCATCTTGATTACCACTACATCTCAAGCACCTGGCCTAGAGCCTGGTGCATAGGGGATGCCTGTTAAATGTTTGTAGATCAAATGAATTAATGTCTGAACTTGAATATCTGCATTAATATGTTGTTGATTCCATCTCAGAAATAATACAGGCCAAACCTGCTCAACAAGCACTTGGAGTTCATTTTAAAAAGCACTTGTGAGCCAGGTGCAGTGGTGTGTGCTTGTAGTCCCAGCTGCTCAGAAGGCTAAAGCAGGAGGATCACTTGAGGCCAGTAATTTAAGACCAGTCTGGGCAACATAGTGAGACCTGGTGGTGAATATAGTTAATAATAGTGCTTGTACATTTCAAAATTGTTAAGAGAATAAATTTCAGATGTTCTCACTACAGAAAAATAAGTATTTGAGATGATATGTTAATTAGCTTGAATTAATTCTACAATGTATTAGTGAGTCATAATAACATCACTTTGTGCCTTATAAATATATATAATTGTAAATTTTCAGTTTATAATACTTTTTTAAAAAAAGAAATTGTGTACATCACTGATATTCTTAAATACTTATTTGGAAGCTTCCTATAAGTAACTTAAAATTGCTCTGATCTCAAGATGTCTCCAGTGTCCCAGACAGCACCAGTGATGAAATAGTGAGTGTTTTTTCATTGGGACGTCTTCCTGACCCTGAATTTTACTTGACTTAATTTTTCCTCTTTCTCTCTTTTAATTCACAGAGCAGTAAAGAAGCTCTCTCAGAGGTTAATGCCACTGGAGTGGCCATGCTCTTCTCTGCCGGGACATTTCTTTATGTTGCCACAGTACATGTCCTCCCCGAGGTGGGCGGAATGGGGCACAGCCACAAGCCTGACACAAGTGGAGGGAGAGGCCTCAGCCGCCTGGAGGTGGCAGCTCTGGTTCTGGGTTGCCTCATCCCACTCATCCTGTCAGTAGGACACCAGCATTAAATGTTCGGGTTCCAGCCTCAGTCCGCGGCGGTTTGCCATCCAGTGAGGACAGCCGGCACATGACAGCTCCTCACTTCTCAGTCTCTTGTCTCACCTTGCCCATCTCCACCTGTATTTCTAGAGTCTGGAGTGGGGTGAGATAAAAACCTGGAGCAATGGAAAAGCTTTTAGAATAGACACAACACATTGCGATTAGCTATAGACATTCCCTTGTGTTGTCTTTTAAAGGGCCCTTGGCATTTTGAGTTTTGATGCTTCTCTTAACCCTATTCTCAGGGAAGATGGAATTCAGTTTTAAAGAAAAGTGGAGAACTTCATACTCACAATGAAATAGTAATTATGGAAATACAGTGTTCTGTAATTAAGCTAAATCTCTTCTCATTTTAGAAGCTCTGCCACTTTATCCATTGATTTTTAACATGGTTCTCACCGTGTAAGACTGGTGCTTTAGCATCTGTGCCACATGCCTTGATAGAAGGTCATAGCACCCACTCTCTTAGATGCTAAAGGTGATTGCAGTTAATTTGGGATTAGAGTTGGGAGAATGATGGCAAGACACATCGAAAACTGACCTTATACTGGAAAGAGAGATCCATTGAAAGGGGATGTCTAGAGAGACTTAAACAGCTCCTTTTGCACATGCCTGTCTGAATTCAGCATGCAGTTCCATCAAATGGAGCAACAGAGGTGGAACTAGCTTCTAAAGAGGTAACTAGTATTTTGTAGCATTTCTTTTCAAGTGCTCCTTTGCAGAATACCTGCCTCCAGCACATTCTTATAGAGGAGCCAAGTTCTAATAGGTTCAAGCCTAGGCTTTCCTTTAAGAACAGATCACAAAAGGTATCTTTGGAAATTAAGGGATGTTAGATTTTAAGTGAATTTGGATAGTTATTGACATCTTTGTAATAACCTTTTTAAAAGTAAGACTACCAGAATCTGTGTTGTCTTTTTTTTTTTTTTTTAAAGCATTTATCTTAGCAGATCAGCCTCTGGCTAAATACTTGGTCAGTTTAGAGAGTGCTATATAACCACCTGTAGCAGTGAAGAAAATCAAGATGGATCATAAATGGGAAGCATTTGCCTATTGATTTAAAGCTTATTGAAATCATGTTGCTTGTCTCTTCATCTTTTCCATGCTTTTCTCCTAACTTTTCCCTCCAGCCCCTCTTCCCTACAATTTGCTGCTTACTGCTGGTATTAATATTTGTGTGAGATGAATTCTCATCAGGACAACCACTTGAACTGTGATGATGAAGATAATGATGTCTTTATTCTTTATCCCCTTCAAAAAAATTACCTTTGTGTCAAACGCAGTTTTGTCAGGCCCTTAAAATATCACCTCCTCATGTATAAGTTGACACAATCACCAAAATTCTGGTAAGTTAAACAATTGAGATAGCAAAAGTGTTTAACAAATGAGGGTAATTTTTCCATACTTGCCAAAATCTGTATAAACCCTGTTTTGTTAGATAAGTGTATAATATTGTATTATTAATTTATTTTGATTTTCTGTACCATTTCAAAACACATTACATCAAGGGGGAACTAAGACTAGTTTCTTCAGGGCAGTGGATTTAGTAGTTTGTAAAAACATTTTATATGCTGCATAGCCCAGCATGACTTTGATTTCTTTATTTCCTTCTTAAATTTGTCACTGGGTCAGCAGCTGTGGAAATAAAACTTAGGAGCCCTCTGCTGGCTGCAGTGTAGAAAGTAGCGTAAATAGGTTGTGGTTTTGTATAGTCGCTGGCAACCATTGCATACGATTTAAAACCAAGAAAACATACAATATGGAAAGTTTAAGTGACTTTCCTGATTATATGATAACAGCTGACTTATGAGAGACTTGAGACTTGGGAGTTTCATCTGGTCCTTCAAAATTATATGGTTGCCTAAATTCGCTCTGGAAACCAACATTGTCAAATAGATAGCAGATTGTAGTGTCTGGTTTGGTTAGTAGTGCTTTCTATCATATTGTTGTGTGCAGTGGTCAGAAATTTGTTCTGCTGGCCAAAGCCTCTTTCAGCAGTGCCTTGCCATCATGCTTAAAAGTTTGGCTAAAATATCTTGCTGGATAGGGCCTTGAACTCTGCTGGCAAGGATTGAACCATTCCAACTTCCAAATTTGCCTTCCCCTCTGAACCTCACTATTAACAGGCAAACCTTTCAAGGCTCTATCAGCTCTCAGAAGCTATGGGCTTTCCCAGATTTTAAAGCTGCTGCCTCAGGAACTACTCATTTCTCTCCTGGTCAGCAGGCAAAAATAGCCATACTAATCTCATAGGGCTCAAATGCATCTTCAGGCAGCAGGGAACCAAGCAGCGTGGCAGAGGCCTCCTTCACTGGAGGAAGAGCTTGCTCACGTGGTGGGCATTGTCCCAGGAGAGGCCATATTCACGTTCACTTTTTGGCACATTTCCTTTCGTTTTCCTCTTGTTTAAAACTGCCTCTTTAGATGTGGATGCCTTAATGCTCTAACACATTTGAAAACTTTGGTAATACTTAAGTTGCTGCCATGATTACAAATGGAATTATTGGCTACCAAAGAGATGCAATTGATGATGAAAAGCATGGTCTTTCCTTCCACATAACCAAAGTTAATCTTAATTTCAATTTGACTCCTTTCCTTGGTGTAGGGGTAGACTTTCTTCAGATTCCAAGTGCTCTCTTAAATGGCAAATTAAGTTGAAAAACACTACTGATCCATTCCCCTCACTTATTCTCCAGTCAATTGCTTATCAGTTCTCATTTCATCAAAGCAGGGATGTTCCAGGTTTCATTCGGTTTTCCTGTGCATGCTGTTGCCAAATTTCTTGTTTTTAGGCAAAGGTTCTGCACTGGAACATAGAGAGTTGGAAACGGTACTACCTACAGAGGCTGTGTGTTCTCTTTCCCCCTCCTTTCACCTTTTAATTTCCCAATTCAAAACAGCCTAGTCAGCCCTGTTCTGGTATTTTGAATCATTTGGAAAAAGAAAGGGCGTGGCTGTTTCTAGTTGTCCTTTCAATGTAGAAAGGAGAAAATGTGATGGTGTTTTTTTTTACCAGCCTACTTCTAAGTGTCACTGCCTGGTTTTTCTCTTTTTCAAGAATTAGAACTAGGAGGACACACCAGCATTGGAGTGTATTAAGCCCCTGAAACACATGGTAGCTAGGTACTGAACACGGGAACAGTATGTCAACAGCACAAACCCCCAAAGAATGCTTCTGCCTTTTGGGCCCCTGAGCACCTTGGGAGACTGAGAATAATGACCAGATTCATCCAAAACTGCTGCAGTGCTAGGTGAGAACCCTCTGTAGTTGTTCTGCTGGGGAACGAACCTTCCTTGCATTAGAAAATACATGCTCAATACAGAATGGTCCACATCACCCAAAGAACACTGTTGGAGATGCTATGAAATTAAAACCAATGATGTAGCCTCTTTGTATCTAAGACGTCTAGATTCACCTCAAGAGACCTGAAGGAAATTTGTGACTTGTGGGAAAGAACTAGACAACCATTTAGGAATTACCTGGATATGCTCAGCTTGACACAAGGAGATTGGCTTTGGTCTTTTTTCTGGTGGCATCTTCCAGCAAGTTGGAAGTCTCATGGGATAATGCTGCAGTTCCCTTAGTTCAGTAGCCAGAACAGTGGTTTTAAATGTCCATTTTCCTGGATCCTTTGTAAACACAAAATCATTCCATGGATGGCTGCCTTATAATTTTGTCTCTTTCCTCTTTAATTGTGAATGGTTTAAAAAAAATGCTGTTTTCTGATTTGTTTTCTGATATTAAATTTTTATTAGTGCATACCTTGTGTGAGTGGCTCATTACTTTTTTCTGTTGGCAGTTTTTCTGTCTGTCAACCAGACCTGACCCACATTTGAACATCAGAAAAGGGAATGAAAAGCTATGAAAGGCATTAGAAAGATGAACCTACGGTAGGCACATCCTTAAGGGAAGGGAAAGAGGAGAGAGGGGAAATCGAGGACTTAATAGACCATCTGCCCCAAAAGACACGAAGTCGTGGATAATTTTTTGCCGTGCTGTTCTTGGTAACAGATATTATATGTGAAGATAGTTCTCTCAGAAAAGAAAAGTAGGCAACAGATCCCAATCACACTGGATTTATTTCAAAGAGCATAGTCGTTATATGAATATGTAGATGCTATGAACAACTGACCCTGGAAGTAGAGATTAAATAGAAATGCAACTTGTGAATTTGATAAATGTTTTCTCCTTCTGTGGACTTTAGTGCTGGAGCTCATTTTTAACTTAAATGCAAATGTGTGCTATATATAGCAGTGTATCATTGAAGCATATAATTTTTATGTGTAGTCATTAGATTCATTAATTATTACTGGGTCCACTTTGTGCTAGTTCTCTGTGTTATCACATGTGCTACAGTTAGTTACAGAGATTATGCTCAGAATGTTACACTTCCTGAAAACCTCTCATGAAGAAGAAAACCAGCAAAGAGGACATGGTGTTTATGATTCCTTCTGTCTCTACAGAAGCCTTCAGGTGAAGTGCTACGTCTCTCCTCTGCCTTGAGCAGTGGACTTTGAAATCTTAGGAAGTCAGCATTGTGCCCTTTCACTCTGCTGCCCTGAAATGGTCACACAAGGAGGAAATGACCTAGTGACCCATTTCTCAGAGCTTATCACTGTTAAGCAACACACAGCTGTATATATCTTCACTATGTCCCTCTTCCCCACTAGAATATAGGCTCCAGGCAGGTGGGTTGTCAGTAAATATTTGTTGCCAAATGTATTGGTCTGACCTGAGGAGCCTCTTTTTTTCCTAATTTACTACCCACCTCCACCAGCTGCATGCAGCCCTGATTTGGGGCAGGACCAGCGGCTGACCCTCTTTGTAGCTTCACCTTTGCCGCAGACGCGGTGAGGGCAGCTTGGGAGTTAGCAGTGGAGCTGGGAATCAGAAAGGGCATGAGACTGAGTGTGCAGGTGGGAAATTAACTGGGTTACTAACTCAGTGCTAAGGAAGGCGCTGTATGACTGATTTAGGGATCTGAAAACCTGGATCCCATTGCTAGCTCAGCTACTGATTTCTGTTGCAATGTAAGCCATTGCCCAGTTTTATAATTTTGAGGTAGGAATGTGAGTGTAAGTATGTGTGCCACTCTGGTTGACTCCAGAACTGAGGGATCTTGACAAATTCAGGAGCCATGAGAGGAGAGAGCCCACTGGAGAGGGGTATGCAGAGGGAGGCTGGGGCGTTCAAGGAAGCTAGAAGGAACGGGATAGTTTGCCTGTGCCTGCTGGGACTCTTGAAGGCAGAACTTGATAACCATCTTTCGTGTACTTCAAGTACTGTCTCAGCAAAGCCTCCATCCCCACCACAAATAAAATATTACACTTGCTCTTAGAAGACAAATTAATGTATATGTTTTAACCCACACATCACCCACGAAAGAGAGTACTGTGCTGCCCACTGCAAAGCCCTTGGCTTCTGAGAGTCCCTGTTAATGCTGTGAAGTAGCTGGCAGGTGTGAACTGAAATAAAATCCTAAGCCACTCACAGACTGAATGGGCCCCATGTTGGCCAGTGGGACCCCAGAGAAACCTTTAAACTGAGTTCCCAGCCATGACAGGCTGGGATGGCAGGTCAGACGAGTCCCCTTCCTCTCTAACAGCCACCAGGCTTTCTACCTTAAGGGCTAAACAGAGGCCAATCTTGTGATCGCTCCTCCTTGAGGTTTTGATAAGACAAGACCAGCATTCTTTCCTGATGAGCGAACACTGACCGTGGAGTGCTTCCAACCAGTCTACTGGGGCTGCACAGTTTTCGTGTCCTCTGCTTCACCTTTTGACAACAGAGGGCTGAAAACTCCACCCTTGGATCATGCCAAGGCCACCATTTTCTGGACATAGACCCCATGAAGGAACATGACACATGCATATTTTTCCTATAGCTTGTTAAATATGTATATGCAGCCACCCTGCTCCGCAAAAATTCCTGTTGCCTTTGCCTCTCCCTCAAAGTACATCCTCTGGGCTTCCGCCTGAGGCTGTTGCTTCCCAGCCTGCAAGATGGCCAACCTGCAGACTGCACCCTTCATGAGAGATAAAGCTCTGCTTTCCAAGTTTATGAACCGTATCATTCTTCAGTTGACACAGGGCTGCCAGGTCCTCCCCGGCCACCCCCAGAAACACTTATACATTGGCGACCTTGGGTGTGAGCGATTCTTGGGCAGCCAGAGGGCAGAAGCCTAGTAGGAGGCCGACCCTGCTGATGAGAACAGCACCAATCTAGTCTAGTGCAAGGGAGTTCAAGTTGAGAGAAATCTTGAGTGGGGGCCGGCCAGCAGGCTTCAGGCTGTGCTTCCCGGCAGGCAGTGGAGACTTCCTGAGGGAGCCGGCTGGGATGCTGCTCCTCAGCACACCCAGAGACAGGGCAGCTGGTCCTCTGTGCACACACACGCTCTCCTTTGGCTCCCACTTCCCCTCAGTCCTTTAGCCCACTCGCTCTGCATGGGATGTGGCGCCCTGTACCCCACCTCATCTTCCTTCCTCTTGGTTCCCCTGAGGGCAACCAAACACTGCACGATGGAGCCGAAGACCCATCGAAGACCCACTGTGGCCTAACAAAATGCAATCAAAGTAGGACTATAATTCAATAAGAAGAGATATGTGTTTTAATCCTCACAAAGGCATTTGAAACGGCATCACAAAAGAAGAGTCATTTGGGCTGAATCTTAAAGCAGGATTTGGGGAATAAGAAGAAAAGTAGGCTGGGCTTGGTGGCTCACACCTGTAATCCTAACACTCTGGGAGGCTGAGGCGGGAGGATCACTTGAGCTCAGGAGTTTGAGGTTGCAGTGAACTATAATCATACCACTGCATTCTAGCCTGAGTGATGGAGCAAGCCCTTGCCTCAAAAAAAAAAAAAAAAAAAAAAAATTCTATACTGAGGGAACAGCAAGTGACAAGAAGAGGCAAAGAGCATGGTGGCTTCTCAGGATCTCTAAACCTTTGTGGCTGGAGCAGAGTGGCAAGGAGAGCAATAGTAGGTGGGAACGAGACTGAAGGGAAGGGTCTTAGGAGCAAGGTTAGGAGTTGGGGGCTGAAGTCAGGGGAATGGGATCTAGCAGAGGGCTTTAAACAGGAGACTCACAGGATCAATTTTGGGCCTTGGAAAGATCACATGAGTAACTGTGGGGAACCTGGATTCTTTGGGGGATTCTGCTGTAGGTAAGGAGAGTCATTTCAAAGTACAATTACATAGTCCTAGTGAAAGGGTAGAACGTGAGCTGGGCACAGTGTCACATACCTGTAGTCCCAACTACTCAGGAGGCTGAGGTGGGACTTGAGCCCATGAGTTCAAGGCCAGCCTGGGCAACTTAGTGAGACTCACATCTCTTAAAAGAATCAAGAGAGTTGAACATGAAGCAAGTTGAAAGTGGAGGAAGAGGTGAGGCTGAGAGAACACTGAGGACCAGAGAGTCCAGTGATTGTCCTTAGACACACAGCTAATGGCAGAGGCTGAACTTAAAACCTATCTTAACACTAAAAGCAGGTGACAAGTCTGCCATCTAAAGATTGCTTTCACATACATTCTCAACCACCCACAGATTGTGTTTTATGGATGAGGGGAAGCTCGGGGCATGAAAGGTCAGTGTCCATTGGGTTGGCAAACTGAAACAGGAAACCGCAACACCTGAACAGAGGCCAAGTGAAGACAGATCAATTCAGTAAGTATTTATTGAGCGTCTACTGCATGCCCTTGACTCTGTCCCAAGGAGCACAGCGTCTGGAAGGGAAGCAAACACACAGAAAAACTCCAAGGACATGTGTTAGAATGGATGGATGGGCAAAGGTCCATAGGAATCAAAAGGAGGTGCAGTTTCTGCTGAAATTGGTGCCTTACCCTTATAGAATGTAGGGTGGGAGCCTGAATGATAGAATTGGGGTTGCAGGGAGGAAAGAGGTGCCATGGAAGACATTTGATGCTGTGGCAAGGCCTGGAGCCTAGATCTTTCTGCCTCCACTCTTCCTGGTCCTTTAGGGATACTTGGGCTGGGCCCAGCGAGACTGACACTGGTGCTGGGACAGCTCAGAGAAGCCAGAATAGCAGTGATCCTGGGTCCTTCACTTGGCACTTGCCTGGAAACAAGTGGAAAAGGCATGGCCTGCCTATTTGAGGGTGCGGCCAGAGATGGGCATGGGGGGCAGGGAGCTGAGGAGGTGGCACTATGGGAAGAGCCACTTTTGTCCAGGTTGCTGGGAGGTTTTATGGCCCAGTCAGGATGTGACTCCAGGGAGAGCCTTGTCACCATTTTCTTTTAGGCCATTTCTGCCCATTCCTGGCTTGAGTGGGTTTTGTAAGACCCTCATGTCTGGCTCACTCGAGCTGAAGTGTAAGACCAGAGAGCTGGGTCCCATCAGTATTCACACATTTCCTCACCATGGGCCAGTTACTTAAAATGGCCATGCTAATAGTTGTTTCCTGGAACAATGGCGACAATCATATGAGCCTGCAGAGTATGAATAAAAGCAAAATTATGAAAATGTATGGTCATTATTAGGAATCCATCCCTGAGCACAGCTGAGAAGCTGGAATTTTATAGTGCAAGTAGACTTGCTTCTTCAGTTCTACAGGAACTTTGAACCTTAGGTGAGTTGGCAATTGAGAAAAATTCCTGAAAAAAGGTGACAGACTACTGAAAGTAGTCTAATATTTTCCTAGACTGCACTTTAGTCCACATGATAGTGTGCTACCATGTGAAAGGGGTGGGCTTAGGACAAACCAAGTATCTTCAGCCTGCCACTTTGCCTCGTTCAACACGTATTTAGGGCCTGTCGTGTTCCAGGAAATTACTAGCTGTGTGACCTTAGGTGGACAACTTTTTTGAACTTTATTTTTCTTATCTGGAAAACTAAAAATAGTATGTACCTTGTGGGTCTATTATAAAATTAAATGAAATGGTTCCAAGCTCAGTGTTTTAAAAAAAAATGAAATGGGTCAGTTGTACATAATGTATTTAGAACATCAGCTCTGCATCTAAGCAGTACAGGGCACTTAGGGACCCTGAGTTCCACCCCTGATAGTCTCTCTTAGTTTCTGATAAGATTGGGCAGCTCTGACCTTCTTGGTCTGGGGCACTGGATTGGCACCCAGCTTGTTTTGTCTCCTGCCAAACTATCAGCTAGGCATTCAGCACTCCCACCAGCTGGGGCAGAGAACTCAATGGAAGCAGAAAGAGCTTCTCCCAAGCCTGATTTGGCATGATCTGCACTGGTTAGTTGAAGGGAAACAGAACCCATTCAAGTATCTAGTGGTTGATCAAACTTCGGCTGTTTCCTCAGGGTGGTCAGCCTTAACCACCCTGTTAGCTAAGGTCTTTTCAGATGTCCTCTATGCAGAGGAAATGGGCAAAGATTGGTTTCTTTTTGCCATTGAAGAAACCTGTGCTCCATTTCTTCCATTGGAGAAACCGAGCCTTTCCCAGGGTTTTCTGGGCTCACTCAGCCCTTCTCCTTGTGAAAGGACCTCTTTCGCATGATTCCAGGTATCCTGCCTTTCTCTGGCCCATGGCTCACAAGCTTGTACTAGTCCTTAACACAAGCAGCCAAAGCTTCTACTGACCCGATTCAGCAGAAAATGAATGAATTTACTAAAAGGATATTGGGAGGGCCAGAGAACCAGGCCTGAGGCAGAGCTGCCAGGAACCACACCCAAGACCACGCTGCAGAAGTGATCTGATGAGAAAGCGGCGGCTGCCACAGAGCACTTGCGGCTGCCGTTTGTGTACTGCCACTCAGCCAGCACGAATGCTGCTGCCGCTGCCTCCCCAGGAATGCACAGCTGACACCCAGAGCAAGTCAGATGCTTTTGCTACCATGTTCTCTTGAAAACTGCATGGCCGTGCGTGCTTTTTCCTCACGTTTGTCACCTACAACTCAAAGTTCTGTCCCAGTGCCCATGACTGGTGAACTCCATACCACAGGCTCTTAACGCAAGTTGTTTAGCTTCCGTCTTAGAAAAGTAAGACTGCTGAAGTGGGAACATTTCCAGGAATAAGAACATGTGTCAAAACTAGACCAAAAAAAAAGTGAAATGTCCACTTTGCACTCTAGCCCTGGCTTTCATCATCTTCCCAGTCCTGTCTCCTCCCACCAGAGGGAGCGGGGGCTTGGAGCCTGTGTTAAAGCTCAGCCTGAGATGTTCTGCAGAGGAACATGAGTCATGAGAGAAGCGCAAGGAATTCGGATGGACTCCCCTGGACAGGGAGCAACATGGGAAGTTGCCTGGGCTTGGGAACTGCAGAGTCAGTAAAGGAAGGTGCCAGGTGGTGATTAAGGAAGCCCTCCAGAAGCTCCTGCTTTTTTTTTTTTTTTTT
>VBSM01002121.1:672855-754473 GCA_008086735.1 Cheirogaleus medius | reverse complement strand
GATCCTCCCTCCTCGGCCTCCCAGAGTGCTAGGATTACAGGCGTGAGCCACCACCCCGGGGCCTCAACCTCTTACATAAAGAATTCGAGAGTCTGGCAGCCTATCCTGCAGAGAGGGTATGGCAAAGAGGAGGGTGAGGACGCAATTAAATCACGGAAGTGCAGAACATCTTCACATTGAGTGTTAGCTCCCTGGTCCCTCAAATCTTCAGAGATGGTGTGTGCACGACTCTTTCTTGACGCTATCGGACCCAGACTGTTGCATCTGCCAGGATGGTCTCTCCTCTGCACATCCCCGTCACTCCTCCTCCCCTTGTCCTCCATGATTTTCCCCAAATTCAAATTTCCTTCATTATGTTATGCAAAGCCCTTCTCAGCTCCTACTCCCAAACTCACCTGCATCTCCAAACATTAAGGAGCTTGGCAGAGTGGACAGAGAGTGGACGGGCCTTTCTTTAACAGGACCTGCCCAGTGTGGGTCTAAGTAGCATTTTCCTTGGCTCTAGCTGGATCCTTTGTGAGGCGGGTGTCAGCCAACAAGCTCTGGTTGAGTCTTTGTTGATCACAGGATAGGAGGTGGATTGGGGGGGAGAGAAAAGTAGGGACAAAGCTTAAGAAAACCCGTCCTGGGTCTCCTAATTCATGTGGATGGCACCTGTGTCCATGCTGTCACCCAGGCTAGAGGCCCAGCCACTGTATCATCTCAGACTCTGCTCGCCCTGCCCTTGTCTGATTATTCAGCAAGCCCTGCTGATTTGTACCTCCCAATGACTCTGATTTGCCCCTTTGCCTGGCTGTGGACCCCTCAAGGCCACCCTCCCCGTGTCTAAAACCACAATTTGACAGGTGCTCTTTTTGAAACTCGCTGGCAGCTCACCTTGTCTGCAGGCAGAAATCCAGCCTTTTGGCAAGGACTGCACGCCATGCTTTACTCTTGTCCCTGCTTCTCTCTCTGACCTTCACTCGCTCCTTACCCCCCTCCTCCAAACCACTGCCCACCCACCCCTTTTGCAGTTATCTGTCAAAAATACCAGATCCATTTCGATAACCTTGAACACACTATTCTTCGCATATGCTGTTTCTCTGGAATGCATCTCTTCCCCTTCCACTTCCTCCCAAATTCCTAAGATACTCCTATTCATTCCTGAAAACCCTGCTCAGCTGTCACCCCCTCTCAGAAAACTCTCTTGACTGGACCCCTAAATCATTCCTCCCTGGTCTGCACTCCTCCTTACCTAAACTTATCATGTTGGCCCCAAGATTAGATCCCACAGCCCGGGGAAGTCTAAAACCTGCACCAGCCATTTCTGCTGAACCCCAGGGGGCTCCAAACCCTTGCTTCTTTGTTTATGGATTAGTTTGCTGTCCAGTGTGGGTGGTCCTTGTTGCACGACCAGAGGTGGAACCCTTCGCCACAATATACAAGTACCAGCAGTGTATCCTGGCGCTTTACACTGTCGCAGTTGATCCTCGTGGCGCTTTCTAACGTGGCCGCGTACCAGGCTGCTGGACCATGTTCTGGTATAACCTGGTGCCTTCCAACAGCTCCAGCTCCCTGGTTTCTCGGCTGTGCCATCTGGGGCACATTACTTAGCTTCTCTCTGTTCCAGTTTCCTCCCCTACCTTGTGTGAGCAGAGAATGCATTAACATATAGAATGCTTGCTGTTACTAGCTGGTGCCTAGCCGGGTGCCGTGGCAAACAGTTTATTTTTTTTATTTTTTTTTTTTTTTCAGTTTATTTTTTAAATTATCGGTTTCTACACTCTTTCTCCCACATTCAACAAGCACCTTGAGGGCAGTGAGTCATCAAGCCCCAGGGGCCAGCATAGGACCCGGCTGTACCAGGGGAATGGCTGACGCCCTCTGACCTCAGCTGAGCAGGGACTTGCAGCCACTCTGCAGAGATAAGCCCCAGGAAGCTCCAGGTCCCACGTGATGAGGAGAAGCAGGCACCACAGAGCGCAGCAGTGGAGAACTCGGGCTTTGTCAGCAGAGATGGCTGAGTTTCAGGTTTGCCACTTGCTAGTTGCTCAATCCCTCTGTGCCTCAGTTTCCTCACCAGTAGACTAGAAAACACCAAACTCCTCCATCTTTTAGAGTTATTGAGAGAAATTTAAATAAGATACTGTCAATAAAACACTTAGCAAAGTGAGTGCCTTGGCACCTCGTGCGTGCTCCTGGAGAGAGGAGGCAGCCAGGGTTGGCCCCTTACCTCACGCACACTCTGGGCCTTGCCACACCCGTGGGGCGCCAAGGAGGGCCCTGAGGGCTGGGGCCGACAGACAAAACCTCTCCCAGGGCTGATGTTGGGCCTGGAAGGAGGGGTGGGCTTCAGACAGGGGAGGGGCAGGTGCCGGCATGTGCCATGTGTCCAGAGCCGGCCAGCTGGCTCCAGGAAGAGGAGCCAGGTGAACGCAAATGGGAAAGGAGGTCAGGGGAGGCTGCAGTGGACGCGGAGCTCAGTGCTGATAACAGTATTCATCTATGGAATATTTACTGTAATGTTCTAAGTCTTTATGTGGACAAACTCAGCATCCCAACAACCCTATGAGATAGAGGTATTTTTTTTTTTTTTTGAGACAGAGTCTCACTCTGTTGCCCGGGCTAGAGTACCGTGGCATCAGCCTAGCTCACAGCAACCTCAAACTCCTGGGCTCAAGTGATCCTCCTGCCTCAGCCTCCCGAGCAGCTGGGACTACAGACATGCGTCACCATGCCCAGCTAATTTTTTTTATATACATTTTTAGTTGGCCAATTAATTTCTTTCTATTTTTAGCAGAGATGGGGTCTCGTTCTTGCTCAGGCTGGTCTCGAACTCCTGAGCTCACACAATCCGCCCACCTCGGCCTCCCAGAGTGCTAGGATTGCAGGCATGAGCCACCATGCTGGTCAGATAGAGGTACTATTAACCTCAAGTTACACAGGAGGCACCTGAGGCCTAAATAGATTAGGTAACTTGCCCCAGGCACACCACTGATGGGGCAGAGCTCTAACCCTTGGCTACCCCGGCCCAGAACCTACTGCCGCTGGCACATCTGTTTCCTGGCCAGGAGCTGGAGGGGCAGCTCCTCAGGCGGTGTGGTGTGGGGAGCAGGTGTAGGAACTATTGTCCGTGGCTTCCAGTTCCAGCTCCACCTCTGCCCTGGGTGTGTGGCTTTGCTCACATTATTTCACCTCTAAGCCACAGTTTCCTTATCTGTAAAATGGGAATGAAAAGCCTAACATTCCAGGATTGCTCCGTGGATCAAATATTCCGGTCCACGTAGAGCCCGTGGCACAGGAGCCAGCGCATGACGATGGCTACAGAAGTGGTGACTATCTCCAGCCCTTGGGCACAGCCAGCCCAACTCTGCAAGGCCCAGAAGGAGGGGGCCCTGGCTTGCAGTCACAGAGAGAGGACTTTGAAGGAAGGATGGGAGGAAGGGTGCTGGCCCCCCAGCTGCGGAGAAGGAGCTAAGAATCATCAGCTGGGGCATCCAGGCTGTCACCGGGGCAGGTTTATAAGCAAAGCTGTCCTGGAGGTCCTAGAAGTGTGCTGGCCAGATGAGCCCTGTGTTGGGTAGAACTCATCCCTGCCGGTCAGGCAGTCACCCACTTCCCTCAGGTCCACGCCAGCTCCCCTCCCTTTGCTCTCACCTTCACTCAAGCCAAGCTGGGACAGCTGCAGCTGGGCCAGGTGTGGCATGAGGAGCGTGTGGCCCTTCGCAATTCCTACAGCCTGCAGGCTGTCTGACATCCAACTTCCTTCCCCTGCCTCTCTCTATGCTGTCCTTCGGAGGGCAAGAGGAGGAGGAGGGGTGTGACCTTTGGTAAGTGCCTCCACCCACCGGATCCTCTCTTGCCCCCTGACAATATGTGGCAATAGCCCCTAACAGATCCTGCTGCCTCCAACTCAACACTCTGTCCTTAACACCATAGCCAGGATGAGCCTTTTGCAATCAATGCAAGATAGATCGTGTCACTCCTGCTCAGAGCCCTCCGGTGGCTGTCTCTCTTACTCAGAGAAAAGCCAGCCTCTACCAACTAGCGATGTGACTTGCAGCAAGTTGTGCCACCTCTCTGCTTCATTTCTGTCCACATAAAATGCAGGGAGCACCTGCCTCATAGGATCATTGTGAGTGTTAAATGCATTAACAGAGGTAACTGCTTAGAATAAGGCATGCTTTGTGGTAAGTGCTAAATAAACGTTGGCGTGATCGTTATTGTCACTGCCATAGCCACAGGGCCCTGTGCAATCTGGCCCAGCTGCCGCAGCCTTGCAGTTCCCTCCAGAGCTGGGCAGGCTTCCCACCTCAGGGCCCTTGCACCTGCGGCTTCTCTGCTAGCACACCTTCCCTCTCCACAAAGGCCACTTGTGAATTAGCTTCTCCCTGACCACCTCTTTAATATTGTCCTCACTCTCACCCGTCACTACCACTGCGCCCCCTGATTTGTTTTTCTTCATAGCACTGATCAACACCTGGCACGAGACGTCTCTCCCTTACTCTCATTTATTTACTGTCTCCCCCCGCAACACACACACTGCCCGCCGCATGCAAGCAGTGTAAACTCTGTGCAGAGGCGTTTTTGTCTCTCTTATCCACAACTGTCTCTCCAGCACCCAGAGCAGAGCCTGGTGCAGAGTGGGAGCTTAGCTTAGCAATTATTTGTTGAATCCATGAAGGAGTCTTCACAGCAGCCCTAAGAGACAGACAGACATCTATGCCCCCATTTTATGGAGGAAGAAAGAGGGACTCAGTGAGCCTGGGGGGTGGCCGAGGCTGCAGCCTGAGGGATGGGGGTTGTTGGACTCCAGAGCCTAGCTTTCCCTGGCCTATGTGTGCAGTGATCATCTGCCTGCCCACCCTCCAGGCCTGGCGCAGTGCTTTGCCCTGAGCCTGGGTGACTTAAACCACAGAAATGTATTTTCTCAAGGTTCTGAAGGTTGGGACTCTGAGATCAGGATGCCAGCATGGTCCAGTTCTGGTGAGGACACTTTTCCTGGCTCGCGGATGGCCACCTTCTTGATATGTTCTCAGGTGGTGGGGTAGAGAGGGAGAGAGAGACAAATCTTCCCCTTGCAAGGCCACAGTCCTACTGGAGTAGGGCTCCACCCTTATGAATTTATTTAACCTTAGTCACCTCCTGAAGACCCTATCTCTAGAAACAGTTGCATTTGGTGCAGGCTTCAATAGAGGAATTTGGAGACGGGGCACAATTCGGTCCTTAGCAGTATTTCCAGAAGCCATGGAAGGGGAGGGGGAGAGGGGGAGGTCCCAGGAGGCAGTCCTGTGCTGCTTGCCTCACCCCTCCCTGCGGTCCTGCATATTCAGACCTTGGGGAAGCTTGTCAGCTCTGTCCTGAGTCCTCTGCAAATTGGCAGACTGAGGAGCACAACCTCACCTGATCCTCACAATAACTGCATAAAGTAGGTGCTATTACCCCCATTCTACAGGTAAAGAAACTGAGACCCAGAGAGGTGGGCTTGCTTGCCCAAGGCCCCCCAGCTGGAAAACCGCAGGTCTGTCTGATGCCAAAGCCTGTGCTCTTAGCTATTCTATGAAGTTCCTTCTTTTTTTTTTGTGAAGTTCCTTTGAAACAGGCAGGGGACCTACCTTGGCCCAAGGGACTGAAGTGGGACAGTCCCGCCCTCCAGGAGCCTAGCACCCCCTCAGGACAAGTTGAGCACACAGGGTGTGGAAGTGGGCGCTAATTGCCAGGTGCATGGCCCAGTCAGCAAGTGCTGGAGGGAGGAGCTCAGACGTCAGGGTGGGTTGGGCTGGTCACTGAGGGTGAGAAGGGCCCAGCCAGATGAAGAGTGAGAAGGAGGGCATCCTGGGGACAGCAGCCCAGTCTCCATTTGCAGGGCCATGCAAGCCTAGTGAGGAGCACAGACAGGTGGAAGTGCAGACGGGGTGGGAAAACTGAGGCGAGCAGAATGTCACCGTAGTTCTGTAGCAGGTGGTGTTCTTGTGTTCTGTCTGGACTGGGAGCAGAAAGCCCTGGGGGAAGAGTTGGCATTAGCAGAGGGTCACCCAGAGCAGGGCCCACAGGGCTGCGTTTGCTGTGTGCTGGGCAGAGAGGGTCGGCACAAATGAAGAAAGCGGGTTGGCATGAGGCTTACACAAAGCTGAGCTTCACTCTCCCCCTGAGAGGAGAGATGGCAGCGGTCAGCAGTGCTGGCTGCTGGGGGCTCCGGAGAGATAAGGCGGCTGCTAGGACCTCCTGAGATTCACTGACTTCATCACGCTCACCAGCAACCTTTCAAGCCCCTCACAAGAGGGCTCTTTCAACCACAGGTGTGCTGGCAAACGTGTGACCCCGGGCTCTTGGGGAGGGGGTGGGACAGTTTTGTAGTGTTTGATTTTCACGATGTAAATAATACTCCCACCGTAGTCAATGTCAAGCTACCAGTGTCCTGTCACTGAATACAGAGCAGGGAGAGATGGGCGCTGTTGGCCGCTGTGTGCCCCCCTGAGCTGGCAGCACTGCTTTAAAGTCTCCCCAAGACGCACGCGCACTCAACAGCTTGCGGAATCTCCGCCGCATTCTGCTCACATCCCCTCACTACAGCAGTGCTGTTAGCAGGGCCCTGGAGGAAGGAGCCAGACACTCTGGGTGTCCCTGAGCTTTGGGGCTTTGAGTCCCAATTGGATCTTCCCTTGGACGGCACTTGGTGTCTTATCACAGTCAGCTCCAATCACAGAGACCCTCCGTTAGACCTGAGTCCCCGCAGGAGGCCGGGGAGCAGTCTGAGACAAAGGGAGTGCAGGTGTCACTCCCTGCAGGTGGGGGGTGTTCAGGCCTGCAGACCTGGCCTTGCTGGCCCAGTACCCCAATTCCATTTGGTCGCCAGCCTTCGTGATTACTTGCCAAAGACCCATCTTGGCAGCTCACACCTTCTTTCCTTCCACTCCTCCTGAAGGAGACACTAAGTGACTGGAGGTGATGGCGCAAGGGGCTGACGGTGCCGGGGAAGGACCCAGCCACCCTGCTGTGCTGAGGGTGGTGGTTGGAGGGGGGCAAAGGTAGCCAGACCCGGAAGTCAGTCGTGGGGCTCCCACTACAGCTGTCCTCGGGTGCGAGGGTCAGGCGGCCTGCAGGGGCTCAGCTGGTCGGCTGAGGCCTCTGCGCATGCGGAATGTGAGCTGGAGAGGATGAGTCTGAGCCGAGTCCAGGGCCCCCGGGCACTGTTGTTGTCCGGAGAAACCTCACATCTTCTCTCCTGGTTGCTCCTCCCCTGTCACCCACTATAGGTTTTTCATCATCAAAGAGAGCTTTCTGCTTTACTACTCTGAGAGCGAAAGAAAGAGCTTTGAAACCAATAAATACTTCAATATACATCCTAAGGTGAGGCAGCCCCTCCCCAGGGCCACGTGGGGAAGGGCCCAGCAGGGACATCAGGGGATGTGTCTTGTGAGGGATGGGGACTGTCTGCTGCCTTGCTCTGGTCTAGCAGAGAGTCTGGAGAGCAAATGCTCTTGGGGCAAAAGACCCCCTGCCTGCCTCCTGGGCTGGATGCCCACCCTCCTGCCCAGCCCTTCCTCCCTGCTCTGGGAGTCAGTCTGGCCTTTGCCCAGTGGCCCCAGGGTCTGGCTTCCCACCCAGGGCCCTTGGCAGGACTTGGCTCTGTCCCAGGGCCCTGGGGTCCTGAGTGACTTGAGCTGGGGGGGGTGGGGGTTGCCTGTTCTGGTTTTCCCTCAGGGCGTCATCCCTCTGGGGGGCTGCCTGGTGGAGGCCAAGGAAGAGCCCAGCATGCCCTACGCCATGAAGATCTCCCACCAGGATTTCCACGTGAGTAAGCTCTCCTCTCAGCCTGGGCTCAGCAGGGGAAGACTGACTCCTCAGGCTCCCTAGGGCGACCCCTCTATGGCTGGCCCGGGAGGAGTCAGTGCCCAGGGACATGGGGAGAGGTGGGAGAGCAGAGCTGGGCCTCCATCACCTGAAAAGTGGCTGCTTCTCAGCCACACTGTGGCTCCTCTTCCTGGCAGGGGAACGTCTTGCTGGCTGCCGAGTCTGAGTTTGAGCAGACGCAGTGGCTGGAGATGCTGCAGGAATCTGGGAAGGTGTAAGTGCTCACGGCCAGGTGGGGCAGCCTGAGGGTCCAAGGGGCAGGGGACGGGCTGGGCCGAGCCTGAACTCCCTGCCTCTGCTGGGATCCTGGTGGGCACAGGGACAGGGTTGTGGGAGTTGGCTAGGGTAGGTGGGAGGAGACAGGCAGGGTAATAGAGCATCTGTGAGCAGTCCCCTAAGTGAGCTTGGGAAGTGTCTAGAGCCACAAGTGGCAGATGTGGGTGCCATTTGTCTCCAACTCTTGGGAGTCAACCCACTAGTCATATTTGGCAGCTCCTCACACCCATCTCACCTTCCCAGGCCCATAATTAATTCTAGCAAAGACCAGAGCTAGTGCTTTGTAAATTGGGGTCCAGCCCACAGAAATCCCCAGCCCAACACAGTCCATTTGCACATAGATTCCTGTCCTGGACCCTACCTATGCGAGCTGTGTCATGATTTTCATCCAACAAACGACACTGACACCCTGTGCCAGGCCTTGCACCAGGTGCAGGGCATTCTGTGGTGTAGAAATCCACCTGGGAAGCAATCTCTTCCCTGCTCTGAATGTGCCATTGGCCCAGCCCCCCACGGCCCACTTTGCAGCCTGGGCCAGCCTCCAGCTACCGTAAGTGATCCGTGCTGGTGGCGTGCCCAGAGCCGCGGGTGCCAGAGAGAACGCAAGCTGGGGTTCTGGAGGAGAAAGGACAGGCAAGTACAAAACCTGCGCACGCTCTTTCTCTTCTCCCCTTCCATTTTAACGATTTTCTGTTTCTTCCCCTTCTCTGTCCCATCTGCCCTCCCTCCCCAGGACCTGGAAGAATGCCCAGCTGGGAGAAGCCATGATCAAAAGCCTGGAGGCCCAGGGGCTGCAGTTGGCTAAGGAAAAGCAGGAGTATTTAGGTTGGCTGGAGGGGTGCGCTGGAAGCCGAGGCTCCCTAATAGTAGCACTTGGGAGCTGGGGCCTATAGCCAGGGGCTTGGTGGGGGACCCGGGCAGGGCTGGGGGTGTCTCAGGTGGGGCTTAGCAGACTATGAGGAGCCAGAGACCAGTTAGGCACCTGGGGGTTTTATGGTGCAGCAAGTGTCCTTTTGGCCAGTGTGGCTGAAGGCAGGAGAGCCTGGTGGTTAGGAGCCTGGGCTCTGCGTCCAGCCACGTCACTCATCTGTGGGCTGCATGTATCTTTGGGCAGCTCAGCCTCAATTTCCTCATCCTTAGAATGGAAATAGAAATAGCCCCTGGTTTTAGAAGAGGTATGAGGATTGGGCTAAATGAGAAGGTGTCTGTAAGTGCTTGCGTCAGGCACACAGTAAGGGCCCCATAAGTGGAGTTGATGATGTCATCCTACCCAGGTCCCCAGGGCCTGGACTTGCCCCAGCCACTCCCCCAGGCCACTTTAAATTTGGCCACAGGGTTCCAGGCCCCTGTGACCCTGACCGGTTGGCAAATGCTCTGTTTGAGAGAGAAGCCTGTGAGACTGAGGGTTTGCTCCTTTGCCTGGGACCCTCTCCCCTTCCGCCTGCTTAGTCTCTCGGGCCCCAGCACTGCCTCCCTCGGACTGCTCCGGACACCTCCCCTAGGACTCTGCCCGCCCCCACCAGCCAGAGCCGAGTGCAGGTGGGAGGCAGGTGGGGACTGGCCCGGCTACAGCGGACACCCACTTGAGCTTCTGAGGATGCGGCCCTTCATGGCCCTGTGAATGCACAAAGCAGGGACAATGACGGGAAAGGCGGGTGGCAGCTCAGGCCAGTGAGGCGGCTTCTGTCCCCAGGAGCTAGCCCCACCCTCTGGCTGGCAGGGTGCTGACCTCTTCCTCGAGAGGTGCCGGGGGTGACAAAGGCCACCTCAGGACCTTGGATCCGGAGCGAGACTTTAGTGAGTGTGTATGTGTGTGTGTGCTTGCGTTGGCAGACAAACTGATGGAGGAGACGGAAGAGCTGTGCCTTCAGCGGGAGCAGAGAGAGGTAGGCGCACACTCCCCTCCCGCTGCGCTCCGTGGGCCCCGGCAGCCGCGCCGGCTGGGGCTTCTAGCACTGGGGAGTGACGTAGGCGAGCTGGGCACCCAGGCCTTGCTGGAGAACCAGACGGGGCAGGGCAGGGAGGCCAGGTGGGATGACAGTGCCTGGAACTTGTCATAGCTTCTTGGCAAGGAGTGTTTTTCTCCTCGTCAACCCCTGGGAGGAAAGTAAAAAGGGTGAGTGATCACCTTTTAGAAAAAGCACCATCCAGAATTGTCATAAGCTGTGTCAGCAGGTAAAGAACCACTTGTCAGTATTCACAGGTGGCTGTAGTGGCCTCTGTTACCCACAGAGGGGCTTCTGTTACCATAAGGGTGATTGAGTTTGACGATCTCAGAAGTTCCTTCATTCTCTGAATGTCAACTAAGTCCTGAGCAGGCCAAGCATTGGCTTGAGGCAGCCTGTGGGGTACGGGAGACTCTTGCCTCATTTGAGGGTGGTGAGCCGCTGAAGCCCACTTCGTCTGCAGTCTCTGTGCAGCAGGGGCCTTGCCTGATCTCAGGCGTCATTACCACACCTGAAGGGCAGAGAAGACTCTGGAGCCAGGCTGCCTGTGTTTGTATCTGACCTTCACCACTTCTAGCTTTGTGACCTTGGGCAAGTTACTTAACCTCTCTGAAAATCGATATTCTTGTCTGAAAAATGGGGATAATAATAGATTAACACAACCTATCTTTTTTTTTTTTTTTTTTGAGACAGAGTGTCACTTTGTCACCCTGGGTAGAGTGCAGTGGCATCATCATAACTCACTGCAACCTAAAACTCCTGGGCTCAAGCAATCCTCTTGCCTTAGCTTCCCGAGTAGCTGGGACTACAGGCACATGCCATGATGCCCAGCTAATTTTTATATTTTTTGTAGAGATGGAGTCTCACTGTTGCTCAGGCTAGTCTTAAACTCCTGAACTCAAGCAATCCTCTGCCACCGTGCCCGGCCTAGAACCTATCTTATTAGGGAGTCATGAGAGCTAAGTGAGATGTTACATACAAAGTACTTGGTACATAATATGTGGTTAATATGTATCTGTGTTTGGTAGTATTATGATCATGTTATTAATACTGGCCCATCGAGTGTGTGAACTGAGGCTGGAAGCTGCAGAGTGGCTTGTCCAGAGGAGCCCATAGAGGGAGGGCCTGATTTAGTCCACTGCTCTCTGCCACTTCTCCTTGTCCTGTCCCAGACAGCTGTAGGGCTGGGGCCATCGCCTTCACTCAGCACCTGACTGCCCCACTTGTCTCTTGGGAACTCCTCACCCTTCCCAGCCAGCCCTCCCTGGGCTCTGCGTCCGGCCCTACAGGCAAGAAGCACCATGTCCTCTTTGCACTCCAGGCATTCCCAGGGCCTGGCACAGTCCTGGCCCAAGATGAGCACTTGACAAATGTTTGTGGATTGAGTCAATGAATGAACAGTTTGATATTTGCAACTTTACATCTTGATTTTAATCCAATAGGACAATCCACCTGCATTTTTCTTCTTCTAAAATTTTATCAGTTATTCTTGCTCATTTATCCTTCCAGCTGGACTTCAGAATCATTTTGTTTATTAAAAAGAAAAAAAAAGACCGAGGATCTGTATTTGGCTGGCATGGATTTGAGGATCAGCAACGCGATAGCGCAGTTGTTCCACCCCTCCCAAGTCTCGGCCTCCGTGTCTCCAGGCTCTCCTCTAGGTCTCCAGTTAGAGTTCTGGCATTTTCTTTATACAGTTCTATACATGTCAAGTCAGGATTCCACTGTATTGTCAGCAACTTAAAGACAGGTGACTCAGGAAGCCTGGGGATGGGATGGAGTGACAGACACAGCCACTGGCGGGGAGAGAGGCAGACTTATCCATCAGAGAGGCTAAATCTGGGGCAGCAGTTGGCAGGAGGAAAATTTAGATACTCTATCTAGGTCTTTAGCCAGGAAACTAGGACAGCGGAGACCCACTGTACACAGGCCTCCCTCAACGCCACGGCACGTTAAGGCGGGAGGCCCATCAGCTGTGGACTCCTGGTTTTTTGATATAAAATGTGGGTGGGACTCAGGCCCAGCCGGTACCCACAGCGAGGCTGCTCAGGGCAGGCAGGAGGGAGAGAACTGAGGTCCCGTTCTCCTTTTTTGTCAGCCGCATGCTCGAGGTCGGGATTAGAAGTCAGACTCTATTCTTTGCCACTGAGTCATTCTGTCAAAGCTTTTCCTCCCTTAACTTGCTCATCTATAGGATGGGTCCCCTCCAGTTCAGAGATTGTCCAGGTGTGCCCTAGGCCACTGGAAAAGGTATTGGGTACAATGGCCCAGTGATGAGATGAAGATTCTCCTGATGATTCAGGTGGTCTCTCTGAGACAGCCTGGCTGAAAGGAAAACTCAGGGTCTGGAACCGAGAGACTTAGATTGGAGTCTCTGTCATGGACGGTGTGGCCTTGGGCACCTCTCTGAGCTTCAGTTTCTCCATCGGGGGTGTCTGATGAGGGATATGCTGGCTGCTGCCTACCTCTTGGTTGCTGGGAGGCTTAATGGAATAGAATGCAGGCAAGTGACTTGTGACTGGGAAAGGCCCGTGTGCACGGTGTGGTGTACAGCCTTGACATCTTCCAGCACTTATTTTTTTTCTTCTTTAGACTGTTGATGAGATGCATTGCATTAATTAATTTTTTAATATTGAACCAGCTTGCATACCTGGGATAAATCTCACTTGGTTGTGATGTATAATTCTTTTTATACATTATTAGATTCAATTTGCTAATATTTTGTTGAGGATTTTGACATCTATGGGCAGAAAGGGCTTGGCACTCTGGGAGAATGAGCAGAGTGCAGGGCAAGCCATCCTGGGCAGCGTCCCAGAGCCAGAAGACTGTGCCCTTCCTGGGGTGCCTGGCTCTTGGCTCCCTAAGGCCCATGTCTCTCACCCCCTGGAGGCGGGCGGCCTGCCTACCTTTCCTCTTCTGACTGTGCTGTAAGAGGTCACCTTCTCTATTCTGTTCCATTGATCTATTTGTCTCTTCTTTCACCAATACCACACTGTCTTGATTACTGAAGCTTTATAGTAAGTCTTGAAGTTGGGTAGTGTCAGTCCTTCAATTTTGTTCTCCTTCAATATTGAGTTGACTGTTCTAGGTCTTTTGCCTCTCCACATAAACTTTAGAAACAATTTGTCAGTACCCACAAAATAACATGCTAGAGTTTTGATTGTGATTTTATTGAATCTGTAGATCAAGTTGGGAAGAAATGATATTTTGACAATATTGAGTCTTTCTATTCATGAACATGAAATGATCTCTTCATTTATTTAGTTCTTCTTTTATATCTTTTATTACATCTTGTAGTTTTCTACACATAGACCTTGTACATTTTTTTAGATTTATACCTAAGTATTTCATTATTGGAGGGGTGCTAACATAAATGGTAACATGTTTTTAATTTCAAATTCTACTTGTTCATTGCTGGTATATAAGAAAATGATTGACTTTTTTGCACATTAACCTTGTACCCTGAAATCTTGCTACAATTGCTATTAGTTCCAGGAATTTTTTTGGTCAATTCTTCCAGATTTTCTATATAGACCTGCAGTCACTAACCCCCAGGCTGCACACTGGTACTGGTCCATGGCCTGTTAGGAACTGGGCTGCACAGCAGGAGGTGAGTGGTGGGCGAGTGAGCAAAGCTTCATCTGTACTTATGGCTGTTCCCCATAGCTCACTTCACTGCCTGAGCTCCACCTCCTGTTAGATCAGTGGCAGCATTTGATTCTGCATTATGGTGAGTTGTATAATTATTTTATTATATATTACAATGTAATAATAATAGAAATAAAGTGCACAATAAATGTAATGCACTTGAATCATCCTGAAACCATCCCTCCCCCTCCCACCCTGGTCTGTGGAAAAATTGTCTTCCGTGAAACTGGTCTCTGGAGCCAAAAAGGTTGGGGACCACTGATATAGATGATCATGTCATGTGCAAACAAAGACAGTATTATTTCCTTCCCCCAGTCTGTATACCTTTGATTTCCTTTTCTTGTCTTATTGCATCAGCTGGAACTTCTAGTGTAATGCTGAAAAGCAGTGGTGAGGGAAAATCCTTGCCTTGCTCCTGGTCATAGAGGAAATGCTCCTAGTTTCTCACCATTAAGTATGATATTAGATATAGGTTTTTGTAGATTTTTTTATTAATTTGAGGAAGTTCTCCTCTATTCCTCATTTGCTGAGAGTTTTTATCATCAATGGGTGTTGTATTTTGTCAAATGATTTTTCTGCATCTGTTGATAAGATCATGTGATTTTTTTTTTCTTCTTTAGCCTGTTGATGTGATGCATTGCATTAATTCATTTTTGAATATTGAACCAGACTTGCATACCTGGGATAAATCCCACTTGGTTGTGATGTATAATTCTTTTTATACATTATTAGATTCAATTTGCTAATATTTTGTTGAGGATTTTTACATCTATGTTCATGAGAGATATTGGTCTGTAGTTTTCTCATAATATCTTTGTCAGGCTTTGGTATTAGAGTAATGCTAGCCTCATGTGATGAGTTAGGATATATTTCCTCCAATTCTATCTTCTGGAAGAGATTGTAGAGAATTGATATAATTTCTTCCTTAAATGTTTGGTAGAATTCACCAGTGAACCCATCTGGGCCTGGTGCTTACAGTTTTGAAAGGTTATTCACTATTGGTTCAATTTGTAAAAAATAAATATAGGCCTATTCAGATTGTTTATTTCTTCTTGTGTGAGTTTTGACAGATTGTGTCTTTCAAGGAATTTATCCAGGTTATCAAATTTGTGGCAAGAGAGCTCATAATATTCTTTTATTATTCTTTTCATGTCTATGGTATCTGTAATGGTGTCCCTCTTCCATTCCTAATATTAGCAATTGGTGTTTTCTCTCTTTTTTTCCTAGTTAGCCTGGCTAGAGGCTTATGGATTTTATTTATCTTTTCAAAGAACCAGCTTTGGTTTTGTTGATTTTCTCTGTTGATTTTTTGTTTCCAATTTTGTTGATTCCTGCTCTAATTTTTATTTCTTTTCTTCTGCGTACTTTCTATTTAGTTTACTCTTCTTTTTCTAGTTTCCTAAGGTGGAAGCTAAGATTTTTAATTTCATATCTTTCTTCTTTTCTAATATATGCATTCAGTGCTATAAACTTCTCTCAAAGCGCTGCTTTTGCTACATCCTACAAATTTTGATGAGTTGCAGTCTCATCTTCATTTAATTCAAAATATTTTAAAATTTCTCTTGAAATTTCATCTTTGACTCATGTGTTGTTTGGAAATGTGTTATTTCATCTTTAAGTATTTTGTGGATTTTCCAGTTATGTTTCTGCAGTTGATTTCTAGTTTAATTCTACTGTGGTTTAAGAGCAGACATTGTATGATTTCTATTCTTTTAAATTTGTTAAGGTGTGTTTTATGGACCAGAATATGGTCTATCTTGGTGGATGTTCTATGTGAGCTTGAGAAAAATGTGTACTTGAGAAAAATATACAATCTGCTGCTGTTGGATGAAGTAGTCTATAGATTTCTTAATCAGTGTGATCTGCCATAACAAAATACCATAGACTGAATAGCTTTTTTTTTTTTTAAGTTTTACAAAGGTTTTTAAAAACAACAATAGCACATCAAGGCATTTGGTTTGTAAGTAGCTTTTGTTTTACATTTCAGGCCATGAAGATGCTCTGGAAAACTTTGGAATATATGAATTTGTTGCTTTTCCAGATGCTTCTGGTGTTCCCAGGGCTGGTTTTCCCTAGTGGCTGATTAACCAAGAAGTAGTATTCTGCTTCATCAGAGGTGTAAGCAGCATTCATTTAAACACTTGGGAAGTGTGGTCAAACGGCTGCATTGCCCATTACTGCATTAAGCAGTGCTGACTTACTCTATAGGGAATGACGTTGCTGGATGTGGGGAGAAAGCATCTTTCTTGGCCTTTATGAGTAAAGCTAACACAAATAAGAGAGTTGTGCCAGCTCATAAACATTCTCTACCTGGTAATCTCAGTGAAGAGAGAACTAATTAGGTTGAAGGTCAAGATAACTGAACAAATAGAGGATCAGGAACCCCTGTTTTAAATCATCCTGCATCACTTGGGTGACTGCAGCCCATCACTTTATCAAACTCTCTCTGTTCCTCAGTTTCCCCTTCATGTCCCCTTCATATCTTTTGATGACATTGCAAAGATATTTGATCATACCCTTGAAGGTACCTCATGCTCTGCAGAAGGAAGTTACCATATAGACCCAAAGTAAGCAGGTATACACCTTTATTATTACCCTAAAGGTGCGTGAGATGGAGCAGGGGTGAGAGGGAAGCTTTTATGCAGTTGAAGTCATTTTTTCAGTCTGAGGGAAAAAACACTTTTGAAGCAATCAGTTTTTAACAGACATGCAGAATGTTTCTTTGGGCTAATCAGCTCATTAACACTTTTATAGATTTCAGTGGGTTTTTTTTTCCTATTATTACCTAAGTTATAAAGTGTTCATTTTCATACCTCCTCCTTGTACTAAATTCAGAACTCCTCGAGGGCAAGGACGACGTCTAATTATTCCTTATGGTTCCAGTGCTTAGCTCAGCTCATTGTAGGTGCTCAGGGAAAGTGAGATTGAATGAATCAATCATCACACCTCAGGGACCCTCTGTCTTACCAGGTACCATGCTAAGAAATGTAAAGTTAAAAAGATTAGGACTTTGGCCCCTTAAAGTTCATAAACAAATTGAGGATGTGTTCCTATCTTTCATTTCTACATTATAGAAACCCAACACAAACTAGCTTAACAGGAATAAAAGAATGTGAGCAGGGGACAGAATTTATTTGTCCTAGGCAGGTTACTTCTATTAATAGTTTCAGGAATAGCTGATCTAAGATCCAAGGGTTTCCCACAGTGTTATCCTCCAGATTAGGTGTCTTTCTATAACCTGCTCTTGGATGACTTCATCCTCAGGAATTTATTTTTCCATGTGAAAGCCCCGCACAGCTCCATGTTTACATCCAATTGTAGCAAAAATAGAACTTTTTATGCCAAAGGTCCTAGCAAAAGTCCTAGGAGTAATTCTCAATGCTTTTAATTGAGTCACCTGCCCTTCACTGAACCCATTATAGTATATCTGAATAGGCCTATGTCACATGCCTACCTCTGGATTTGGAAGTGGGGTTGACCCCATCCAAATCATATGGATTAAAAGTGAGGAAAGGTTGTTCACCAGAGGAAAATCAAGATGCTGTTACTAAAAGGGGGAGAAGATATTAGGCAAGCAAAAACCAACACATGTCCTCCATAGAGGAGATGTCCTATGCATCAGTAATTATATGGTAAGGCTAGGAGGGATGCTTGTCTTAAGTGATTACAGCCAAAGATTAGGTAGGAGAAATGGATCACTTCAAGGATATCTGTCCACAAACACCTTCTAGGAAGAAGCCTCTGAACTAGGCTTTTTGGATAGGGAGGATTATGGTAAGTGAAGATAAGGAGGCCTTTCAGATATGTGGAAAGGCATGAACAAAGGCAGGGAGGTAAGGATCCTTTGGAGGTTTTCCAAGTTTGCTTGGAACTTTTGGGAATTAAGTCCGGAAATTTGGTTGGGGGCTAGATCTATACATAGTCTATTAAGTGCTAATCCTTTATGCAGATTTCTTCCATATATGATCTCAAAAAGAGTAATTTTGGCAGGCACCAGGAGTAGGATTACTCTTCCCATGTTACTGATGGGGCACGTGAGGCCTAGTGCAAGAGATACCCGCTGAGAGTTCACCCTCTAGTGTCCAGAGACGGAACAGCACAAGAAGCCCAATTTCTGCCCTCCAGCCCAGGACCGTCCCCCTCCCCCATCCACAGTAAAAATAAAATCTGGGGTTGGAAATCACCAGGACCAGCAGCTGTGGCTCAGCCCCAGGGCCAGCCTGAGGACACCTTTGGAGAAAGCTGTGGAAACAACCATATAGGCAGAAAGAAAGTATCTGACTTGCATAATGGCTAAGAACAGAGACTCTGGAGTCAGGCCTGGTTTTGATTCTCAGTTTCATGAGTTAAGGTGTTATCTTGGGCAGATTATATAACTTCTCTAAGCCTCATCTGTAAACAAGGTAAAGAAGAATACCTACCTTATAGGACGGTTCATGAGGTTTGACGAATATTGCATATTAAGAACTTAACACTCTCTTCTTCCTCTGGTCTGGTCTCCTTTTCCTTGTCCAGTCTGGTCTCTTCCTTGTCCGGTCTCATCTCCTCTTCCTTGTCTGGTCTGTTCTGGTCTTGTCTCCTCTTCCTCATCCAATTTCATCTCCTCTTCCTTGTCTGGTCTGGTCTGGTCTCTTCTTCCTCATCTGGTCTCGTCTTCTCGTCTGGTCTAGTCTCCTCTCCTGGTCCAGTCTGGTCACCTCGTCCTTGTCCGGTCTCATCTTCTTTTCCAGTCTCATGTCCTCTTCCTCATTCCGTCTTGTCTCCTCTTTCGGTCTTGTGTCCTCTTCCTCATCCAGTCTGGTCTTCTCATCCTTCTCTGGTCTCCTTTCCTCTTCCAGTCTGGTCTCCTCTTCCTCATCCAGTCTCATCTCCTCTTTGGTCTTGTGTCTTCTTCCTCATCTGGTCTGGTCTCCTCTTCATCATCTGGTCTGGTCTCCTCTTCCTTGTCTGGTCTCCTCTCCTCCGAATGAGTAGCTTAAAGAGAAATTTATTTTTCACTGTTGTGGATATGGGAAATTCTAAGACCAAGGTGCCAGCGAGGGAGCTTTCATTCTGAGGCCTCTTCTACTGGCTTGTAGGTGGCTGCCATCTCACTGGGTACTCATACATTCTCTTCTCGTGCATGCCTGGGGAGTGACAAAGAGCAAGCTTTCTGATGTCCCTTCTTATAAGGGCACTAATTTCATCATGAATATCCTGCCTATATGACCTCATTTAACCCTAATTACCTTCCAAAGGCCCTATGTCCAAATACTATCATACCGGTGGTTAGGGTTTCAACATATGCATTTTGATGAAATACCACCATTTAGTCCATAACAGGTGTCAATTGTATCCAGTTGATTGATGGGGCTATCGAATCCAACTAAGTCCTTACTGATTTTCTGCCTGTTGGATCTATCAATTTCTGATAGATGGGTATCAGTTTCCAATTATAATGGTGTATTTATCTATTTCTCCTTGCAGTTCTATCAGTCTTTGCCTCATGTATTTTGATGCTCTGTTGTTAGGCATGTGCACATTAAAGATTATATTTTCTTGAAGTATTGACACCTTAATCATTATATAATACTCCTCTTAATCCCTGATAACTTTCCTTGCTCTGAAGTCTTCTATGTCTGAAATTAATATAGTTATTTTTGCTTTCTTTTTATTAGCATTAGCATGGCATATATTTCTCCATCTCTTTATTTTTAATCTATCTGTGTATTTATATTAAAAGGGGGTGTCTTGCAGACAATATATTTGGATCATGTTTTCTGATTCACTCTGACAATCTCTGTCTTTTACTCGGTGCGTGTGGCATGAATGAATAGAATTATAAGAAAAAATCCTATTGGGGTTTTTAATGGAACTGTAAATTAATTTGGAAGACTCTTTACTGTATTAAATATTCCCCATCAGGAGCCTATGTCACTGCATTCTTTTCAAGAGTATGGCACCTGTAGTCCTAGCTATTCAGGAGACTGAGGCGGGAGGATCGCTTGAGCCTAGGAGTTTGAGGTTACAGTGAGCTATGATCGCACCACTGCACTCCAGCCTAGGCAACAGGGTGAGACTCTGTCTCTCCAAAAAAAAAGATAAAATAGAGCATAATTAGTCTTTTGAGAATAGGAATCATGTCCTGTGTACCGTGGTGAACAGAATTGTTTGACTTGGAGGAAAGGAGACTAGGGAACACAGTAGCTCTTTCAAATACTTGAAGGGAAAGAGAGATTAGTCTTATTCTATGGTCCCAAGGGGGAGAAGTCAGACCCACTGAAGGAAGTTATGGCAAAGGCAGATTTTGGCTCAGACGAACCTGGGAGTTGGAATGAGTTGCCCCCCACCCCCCCAGGTGTGCTTGAACAACTTGGAGTGGCCAGGTGTTGGCTGCTGTCCTTGGTTCTGCTAGTCTTCTGTTTTGCTAAGAGCTGTTCACCAGCTCTTATTTTGCTGCCTGGGACCCATAGGCTTCATAGCAGAGGAGACGGGCAGGGGAGGGTGTGGCTGAGACCGAGAAAGGCTGGGGGAATGAGGCAGCTGCTGAAGGGAGAGAAGGTTTGGGCAAAGGACAGGATGCCTTAAGGGGTTTTGGAGGGAAGTTTTGCTCCATAAATGAGATATAACCCTCTCGTTGGAGCCCCACAAAGCTTTCAACAAAATCTTCCAACATTCATCAATGCTTTTGTATTTGTAGCTTTCAGAGAGAGCAGCAGTGCTGAGCCTGGCAGAGGGTTGAGACTGTAAAGAAAAGTTTTTTACCAGGTTGTTCAGGGTTGAAAGGGGCTGTCTCCTTACTGTGAGAGCCATTCGAGCAGAACTTGGACCATCTCCAGGCAGGAAAAACAAGCAAGGCTCTGGAGCATCTGATGAAGACCTGATTGTTTTTAAAGTTCCTTGATCCTGGAGGGCTGATTCATGGGCACTTGTTTCTCTGACTCTTTCACAGAGCAATGAACGCTGCCCCGCAGGTATAGTTATTGACTGAGGTAGAAGAAGCATCTCAGTGCGTATGCCTGGGATCACCAAGGGAGGGAGGGTATAAGAAAAGCTAAATGATTGTTCTGCCATATTATTTTCAGATAGGTTATTTTCACTTTCTGGTACTTGGAGTCATAGTTGGGACCTGCTGGCATTGTGAGGTGCTTAAATGCTAGGGAGGGAAGGAGTGGGATTTTAATTATTTGCTCTCCCCTGTTTTCAACTACAAAAAGATATCCCAGTGTAATATTAAGTAAAGGGAAATATTTGCATGCTAGAGTGTTGGGGAAAAGGACTTTCCAGGGAGGGAGAAGCTGAGGTTGTTGGTGGGTGGGGGGGTCCTCCAGCTGGATCTTAGGGGATCATTTTTGAAGCAGCAGAAGCCTCAAGACCTGTAAGAGCCAGGTGCCTTTGTGGGTTTTTGGGTGTAAGCTCAAGGATGCTTGCGACTTGTAATTTCTCCAGGCCCCTAAACAGCCCTGCCATAGCAGGCAGGGGCCACCAAAGAGAGGGAGTAGGTCAGGTTTGTCAAATCTGAGGCTATAGATAGGCTTATCATCATTATCAATAATACCATGTGTCTGCATATGATATTGCAGTGGGGTGGGGTGGTGTCTACAAGAATAAAATTTTAATTATGTCTATATTGTGTCTATATGTGGTTTATCATGTACAGACACATGTTGCCACGGCAGGGGAAGGGAACATAGCACATCACACAGTGTCTCTTAAAGATGCCTGCCTGGAAGTAACACACTTCTGCTTACATTCCACTGGCCTTAGCCATGGCCCACCCAGCTTTAGCAGATGAGTAAAGCAAATTCACTGTGACCATGCAGTGTGCCCAGAAAGAGCATCAAGTACCAGTGAGCTGCCCTGGTGACGGCATTTGGTAGACCTGAGGTCAGTTTGTAACTGGTGATTCATGCCAAAAGTGCCAATAATGATTAGAAGGGACAAAGATAGCAACTGTCTGGGTAAGAAGTTTAGGATGGAGGTCATGGGGTTTGAAGGTAGCCTCTTCCCTCTCCCTCATATTTTATTCCTTCTCTTCATCACTTCAAAGTCAATGGCAACTTCTCCCTGGTGGGGTTTCCATTATCCTTGGGAACAAAGCCCCCAGGTGAAAATGAGAGTGTCAGTTGGAGCTGGTAGATGAGAAAGAAAGTAGATGTGGATGTAATGTCCCCCCCACAGTGTAAAACATAGAGGAATAAAGCAGTTGTTGTTACTGAAAGTTCAGCACTTGTCCCCGAGGCCACATCAGAAGAATGAGAACAAGTGGTCTGAGGAGAAGGAAAGGGATGTTTATTAATTTGCCAGCAAATGAGGAGAATGGCAGGCTCCTATCTTGAAGTACCATTTTCTTATTTATAAGCAGAAATGCAGAGCTTTTAAAGGGAGAGTTTTCAGCTTCAGGTTCTTGCTATTTAATTATAGTTGATGGTTCTGATCCATCCCATCTCCAGCAAAGACAATCTCATGACCTCCCCCCACCATACACAATTCTATTGAGCCATCTCCTGTGGTACAAAGAACAAAGGACACTCCTCTGCCCCTCTGATCACTGGCCTCAGGCAGGAATGCAGGTTTTAATTCTCAAGAAGAGTGGGTGGGTGGTGGGAGGGAGTGCGGAGGGGAGTTTAAAGAGACAGCTCTTAAAACATTTTACCCCTTTTCAGGCCATTCCCTCTGTTACATTGTCACAAAAATGCTTCAAGCCAAACTTCACATGAAGTGTGCTCCCCAATGCCACCTGCCACTGATCCCAGGAAATAGCACCCCTGGAGGGCACAAACGTGCTGGGAAAACATGTGGGCTTGCTGGCATTCCTGAAGGGACTGGCCTGGTGCCCTGGGGCCTGTTCAGGGCTTTCTGGCTCTCCTGTGCCTTTGGGGCTGAGTAGAGGGAAGCTGTAGGCACCTGGGCCATTGCCTCCCAGCTGCCTTAAGAAAAAAAGAATCCTTATTCTCTGACTTTTGGGTTGAGAGTGGCTTTTTCTTGCCATTTCTAATAGACATCACTCCATGGATCTTAAATGGAAATACACACTCACCACTTTTTCCTCCAGGCTTGAGGACCAGCCATCCCACCTTAGGGTGGCAGTGACTGGACTTGCCCAGCAGAGTAGACATCTAGAATTGTAATCACATCCAGCCATAGGAAATAGTGTTGACATCATTTCTCAACCCTGCCTTCAGCATACTAAATGTGTTTTAAATGGGCCAAGTTCATTACAGATCTGGGGTTTGTTGAGACTGTGTCATTGAGTGGGGCCAGGGTGCCTCGGGACTTAATTCCAAATCTAGTCCAGCATATACCCCAGACTGTGCTAAATCCCAAAGGGTCCCTGGGTTAGAGTGGGAGCTCCTGATCTCAGGTTCCTTTGCTGCCTGTGACTCTTCTCTTCCTTTCTGGTTCTCTTCAGGAGCTCGAGCGCCTTAACCAGGTGCTGGAGGCTGAGAAGCAGCAATTTGAGGAGGTGGTGCAAGAGCTGAAAATGGAACAGGAGCAGATCAAGAGGTGAGCATGGTGCCCTGGGATGGGAGTGAGATGGGGCACTCCTAGGTTAGAGCACCCTAGAACAGGTGCAGAGCCCACCTTCCCGGTCAGGCTTGGAGAGGCCTCCACCTAAGTGATGCTATAATACTTGACTTGGTTTGGATCCATCTTCCTAATGCTCCAGGCATTGGGTGTGCCCAGAAGAATCTGTAGACCACCCCCCTACAAATGAGTCATTTCTGCCCACTGGAGCATGAGGCATGGCGAGTGCAGACAGGCATCCCTCCAAGCAGCAAAGCCCTCCTGTCTCCATGAAAGCCTCTTGCCCAGGATCAGACAGGAGCAAGCTGGCCTGGGGTGCTGTTGGCCAAGACCCCCAACCTTCTGTGTCTTTCCCGCACAATCCTTCCACATCTTGGCTAATGATGTTCTTAGGGATCTTTAGTCTCATGTATTGTTTACAAATCTAGTCGCACATTAGAATCATCTACTTAATTAGAATCTCTTGACATTAGGGCCCATGCGAGATCTATATTTATAAAAAAGCACCCCAAGTGATTCTGATGCAGCCTATCCAGGAATTTGGAGGCTACCTCTCTGAATAGTGTTGACAGTGGTGGTAATAATTGTCATCACCATCATTATCATCACCACTTATCATCAGTGACAGCCCAGAAAAATTTTTCTTGCAACCAACCACCTTATAAAAGGAAATCAATTAGATATGTATTTTGGGGAGGGAGAAACTCAGAGAATCTTCCCAATTAAATAGCCGAGTACCTACTCAGCTTCCAGAATTGTGCCAGACACTAGAATGGAAGATAAGTCCCCTTCCTTGAGGATCTTATGATCAGGTTGGGAAAACCAGACTTAAACTCAGGAAGCATTAATGCCGTAATATATAAACAAGTGCTAGAAGGCATAGTGCAGATTTCCTGTGTTATAGGAATTAAGATATATGCATAGTCCCTATGGGCTCTAATAGAGGTTAGGTGGAGCTGGGCCTTGAAAAGTTAGTAGGATTTCGAAAATTGGGCAGGAGAAGGGAAAGACATCCTAAGTAGGATGAGGGGAAATCAGTATAAAAGCCTGAGGTGGCCAAGGTTTGTTAAGAAGGCAACAAGGAGCATGTTACCCCAGAGTGAGGTCTTAGCCATGTCCCATGTCAGAGTGAATGTGGGTTCTAGCACAAGGAAGATGGGGTACAGCTGAGATCCATTTGTTTCTCTAGTGCTTCTGTCTGCCTCTGGGGTGGCCCAAGCTTTATCCTGACAGATGCATGTGCACCTAGAGCAAGTGACAACACCGCTAGGCTAGGATCTCCTTCTTTCAGCGCCAGGACCCTACAGCTGTTAGAGCCCAGCCATGCAGAGGGACTGGCCATCCAAGACCCCCTCTGAGCTCTGTAGAGAGGTGAAGCCCAAGCATTTCTGTGTGCAGAGGAGGCTGGGAGAGGTGGACATTGCCATACCCAGCCCTCTGTCCCTACAGGGAGCTGGAACTGACTGCAAGATGCCTCAAGGGTGTGGAACAAGAGAAAAAGGAACTGAGGCACCTCACGGAGTCCTTGCAGCAGACGCTGGAGGTGAGGGGCTGGCTGGGTGGGCCATGTTTTTCCAACTGGTTTTTCCAACAGTGTTTTCCCAGGGAGTTATCTGCTAGGAGAATGGGCACGAAGGGGGACTGACCTAAAGGGTCTCCAGCTGATGCATGAGGCCCAAAGTAGGACGTGGTTGCTCCCAGACCCAGAAGGGCAAGTTCAAGCTTGCCTGTGCCTGGACCATGGCCTCAGGCCATCCACCTTCTTCAGTGCTTATATTTTTATACTAGATGGAAGACTGGTTAAGGTGGGCAGTGAGGCCACCCGCCACTTCTTTCTTGTGGCTTGTTCACTTGGCTGCTCCTGGGTGAAATTGAGCATGAAGGAAAATCAACTGCCAGGTCACCTCCATCTGATACCACAGACACTGAGGGAGAGGGGGAGGGGCACGTGTCAAGGACAAAGTGCAAACTCCTTAGCATGGCAGGCAAGTGTGAACTCTGGCCCCAACCTCTTCTCCCTCCCATTCCACTCCCCCTCAGCTACTCCTCTCCACCCTGCACAAAGACCCAGCCCCTGCTCCAAGCCGCCAAGCTCAGGCGCCCCGAGGAGGCCAAGCTCTTTCATGCTCCATATCTTTGCCCATACTATTTCTTCTGCACAGTGCAACTTTCCCACCTCTCCTCTGCCTGAACAGCAAACTCCTATTCATCCTTCTACGACTCAGCTCAAATATCTCCTTGGTCAGGCTTCCCTGATTGTTCTAGGCAGGTATTTACTCTGCACTCTGGGCTCCCATGCATTTTGTATATCTGTTGTGGGACTTGACACTCTAGGTGTGTTTTCCAAACTGTGAGCTTCACTGGACTATGTCTTTTTTTTAATGTAATTCTTTTTTTTTTTTTTTGAGACAGAGTCTCACTCTGCTGCCCATGCTAGAGTGCTGTGGCATCAGCCTAGCTCACAGCAACCTCAAACTCCTGGGCTCAAGTGATCCTCCTGCCTCAGCCTCCCAAGTAGCTGGGACTACAGGCATGTACCATGCCCAGCTAATTTTTTTATAAATATATATATATTTTTTAGTTGTCCAGCTAATTTCTTCCTATTTTTTTAGTAGAGACAGGGTCTCGCTCTTGCTCAGGCTGGTCTTGAACTCCTGAACTCAAACGATCCTCCTACCTCGACCTCCCAGAGTGCTAGGATTACAGACGTGAGCCACCGCGCCCAGCCTGGACTGTGTCTTAATGGTTTATCCAAGCCCAGCCCCTGAAGTGGGCCTGGCACATGATGTGTGACCCATGCACGTCTGAATCCGTCAATCGCCTTGAAGGCTGCAAGGGTTTCCAGTCTCCTTTGACCTACTGGAGCCTTGTTTGTGGTGCCATATTTGTTTATCTTTCTCTGTTTCACATCATGGAAGGGAGTTCCCATGGATGTTTTCAACTCCAGGATTTCTGTGTAATGCAAGACCCCAGTCTGATAAATGGGGAGAACATCTAAACCTGCTCGTGGACTGGCTCCCATTGGGTGTTTTTCACATAAGCCCAATATATCCCCTCACTCTCCCCTGGAGGTCATGGTGCTCCTGGGCCTTGAGACCCAGTTCTAGAAGGTCCCATCTCCACTGGAAGGCACAGTGGGCTGCTTTCTGACTCCCTCCATGGAGGAGTAACCTTGCCTGGTTGTGAGGAAGACCTTGGCCTTTCACCTCAGGAGAGGAATGAAGACATTTCAGCTGTCACAGAGGATTGAGAGAGGCATGGATCACTCCCTGGAACTGAAAGGTGGGTGAGGGCAGCCATGATGGAGAACCTAAATTAGGCTCTTTCTTTTCCTTTCCTCCTGCCATGCCAGGAACTCTCCATAGAGAAGAAGAAGACCCTGGAGATGCTGGAAGAGAATGAGAACCAGCTGCAGACACTGGCCAATCAGAGTGAGCAGCCCCCTCCCAGCGGGGGTCTCCATAGCAACCTCAGGCAGATTGAGGAGAAGATGCAGCAGCTCTTGGAGGAGAAGCTCCTGGCCGAGAAGCGGTGAGCCTGAGCCCCCGAGCCCATGACCAGCTTCAGGGTCTGGTAACCTTCCTCGAACTGGACGATTGGACTCTTGGGTTCTAGCTGGCACTGGCCAGACGCGTCACTCATTTCCTTCGGCCTAGGATTCTGTTTCCCCACCAGGCAAATGGGAAGGCAACTTCCCCACCCAAAGCTGGCTTGGTAATTTTCTCTCGCAATGGCGTGAACCATACAGGGTCACCGGGTCCTTGTAACAGTGCTCTGTGGCAGGCTGAGTAGTTCTCTTAGCCCTTTTACATGTGAGGAAACCGAGCCTCAAACGGGTGGTGTGACTTTTCTGAGGTCACAGAACTAGCCAGTTCTGGAGCCAGAACTCCATTCTTCTGAGTCTAAGGGCTCCCATCAGTGAGCACAACATCCTCGCATCGCCTGGGTGCCTGGACCCAGGAAGTCTTGGGGCTCACGAAGCCTGGGGCTTGGCTTCTCCAGCCAGGGCTCTAAGTGGGGCTGCCCTGCCATTGGCCACCTCTTTTGATGAGTGAGCATTGAGTAAGTGCCTCTTCTGTCCCTGCAGGATGAAGGAGAACGAGGAGCGCTCCCGGGCCCTGGAAGAGGAGCGTGAGTTCTACTCGAGCCAGTCCCAGGCGCTGCAGAACTCGCTGCAGGAGCTGACCGCAGAGAAGCAGCAGGCCGAGCGGGAGCTCAAGGTACGGCCAGGCCCGCTGGGAGCAGCTGGTGCTCAGGGCCCTTCCCGTCACCTGGAGACTTCCCTCACATCCCTGCACTTTACTTGGTAGCTGCCCAAATTATCTCTGCCCATCTAACCAGAAGGCTAGGTATGGGAATGAAGCCACCACGAGGGGAAGCAGTGAGTGTGCTGCATCGGTGACAGATGCCTGCTGGGTGCAGGTGCAAGTGCAGGCCACCTGGTTTAGGGGTGAGACAGGGAGGCAGGATGTGGTAACTTTCACCCAAGCCCATTGACGAAGGTGACCAGGGAAGGCTTTCGGGGAAGATAGCACCTGCTCCCAGGACCTGACTGCCCCCTCATTTCCCTCTCTGCTCACCCTCAGGCTGAGGTCAAGATCCGCATGGACCTGGAGAGGCGCCTGCGGGAGGCAGAGGGGGCCTTGCGGAGCCTGGAGCAAGGGCTCAACTCCAAGGTCCGGAATAAGGAGAAGGAGGAGAGGATGCGGGCTGATGTCAGCCATCTGAAAAGTAAGCTTTGCCCGCTCACCTGGCGAGCTCAACCCCAGCTCAGGGCAGGCCCTGGAGAGCCCAGAACAGGGCCTGGTGTGCATGGGATGTCCCATAGAGATTTGGGGGTTTTTTGTTTTTTGTTTTTTTGAGACAGAGTCTTGTTCTGTTCCCTGGGCTACAGTGCTGTGGTGTCACCATAGCTCACTGCAACCTCAAACTCATGAGCTCAAGTGACCCTCCCGCCTTGGCCTCCCAGGGTGCTAGGATTACAGGCCTGAGCCACCTTCCCATAGATACGGACGGGGGTTCTTCTCCAGACCCCCGCCTGCAGCGTCTCCTTGGCACTGCTTCATTTTGACTGCTGGATCTGGGTGGGGGTCGAGAGTGAGGAAAGCCTGGAATTTCTTTCCTTTTTCACAAGCTTAGAGCTCTGTTCTCAACAGACCTGCCCCTGAGATGGCTGCAGATTATGTGGTTTGAGGGGCAAGGGTGACCCTTCAGCAAGTGGCTCTGGTCGCTCAAGGGATGAGGTCGACACGTTTCCCACTCAGCCCCACCAGGATCCTGGGGAAGGGAGGGCCAGAGCTGGGGGGGAAGGATGCAGTTGCGTGGCCCTCTTCCTGGCCCTGCCGCCCCAGGGTTCTTTGAGGAGTGCATTCGGAACGCCGAGCTGGAGGCCAAGATGCCGGTCATCATGAAGAACTCGGTGTACATCCACAAGGCAGCCACTCGCCGCATCAAGAGCTGCCGCTTCCACCGGCGCCGATCCAGCACCTCCTGGAACGACAGTGAGTGTGGCTGTCTGCCGGCCCTGGGGAGGTGGGGTGGTGGTCACAGGCTGTTGGTGACAAGGCAGGAAGAGGGCAGGGCAGGCAGTGAGAAGGGTTGGCCCAGCTTGGAGGCTGGACAGTGTGGCCTCAAGCCTGGCTCTGCTGTCCTTGGGAAAATGGGGGCATTCCCAGGGCATCGGTTCCTGGAAGCCCACAGGTAGGAAAGGCTGGGAGGAGCTCAGCAGCACGGAGGATGGGAGCAAAGTCGGGGATAGCCGAACCTTGCTGGGCCCTGTCTCCCCAGTGAAGCCGTCCCAGTCCTTCATGACCTCCCAGCTGGAAGCCAACAACATGGAGGAGCTGAAAGAGGTGGCCAAACGGCTCAGCAGGGACCAGCGCTTCCGGGAATCCGTCTACCACTTCATGGCTGCCCAGCCCGGAGCCCCCTCAGCACTTTCCCGGGGTGCAAAGTGATGGGTGCTCTTCCCCCGCCTCCTGATCTTTCCTCTGGGCCCCAGGTTGAGGGCTGGGAAGGGGCAGCAGAGGGAGGCCCAACTCTACCTGGCTTCTCTCCAATGGGAGGCCCCTGGGGCCCAGCCTCAGCCCTAAAGGACAGGGACGCCCTCCCTCACCCCCATGCCAACCCTACCCTTGGGTCTATGCCAGGTCCCTGCAGGCCCAAGCTGGGTGCTGCCTGGTTGTCATGGCGAGGTGAGGACAAGGCCTGGCTGTTCCTGGAGGTGTTGTTGGTTGGGGGGTGGGCAGGGCAGGAGCTGTCTATCTACTCCGTGTGGACAGGCAGGGCCTGCCTTGCTGGGCGGAGACTGCAGCCCCTCTGGTGCCCACCACACTTCTCTGTCACTCTGCCACCCTGCCCCTGGTCCTCATGTATAAAGACCTTACCGCCCCACCTTGACACTCCCTTTCCCCTAGCTTACCTGATCCTGTCTGCTTTTGACACACAGCGAGGCAGCTCTCAGCTGAGGCCCCTCACTCACACCACATGGTGGGGTAGGGAAGAAAGGGACCTAGGACAGCAGCCTCTGGGCTTATGGCACACACTGCTATTCCTAAGGCTGGGCCCTGGCTGTGGGGCCACCTGCTACTGTCCCTCCCCCTCAGGTGGGCTCACCTACATGCAGCCTCAGCATCCTACGAGAGTGATGCGATCCCACCCATGGCCCTCCTGCATACACACCTAGGCCTTGGGCCCTGGGCCCTGGCTGGGAGCTGGGGCCAGCAAGGTCAGGAGTGAAAGAAAGTGGCTCTGGCTCCTGCATCACCTACTCCTGGGGGACAGGGAGGCAGTGTCCCTGCAGCTGAGAGATCACAGATGTCACAGATGTCTCCCTCCCAGCTTTGGTGGCCTTGCTGCCTCTTCTTCCTAAGAGGCTTCACCCAGTGAGGCAATGTGATCATGCACCCTGCAGATGGGGAGCTTGGGCTGTGATGAGGCCAGAAGCTAGTGGTTGGCTCGGGTCATTAGGGACGAAGCTGAAACACCAATCTGCAGCTTTTGTGGAAGACCACCCCCTCTGGGGGGCAGAGGGCTGCAGCACGTGTCCCTCACCCACTGTCTGCCCTACCCTTCTCCTTACAGGCCCGCCCTCCAAAGCTGCCTGAGTCGGTTGGCCTTTTCAAAAAAAAGGGGTCTACCTGGGATCAGGGTGCCCTAGGACACTGGTGTTATTAAAGGTGCTGATCCTCTACTGCTTGGAAAACCAAGATGTTCTGAGAGATGGACAGATGGCTGCAGGGCAAATCCCAGCCTGTTCTGTGGGAAGAGGAACACTGCTGCCTTGGAGAACACATGCATGTCTGCTGCCAGGCTAGCCAAATCCAGGCTGGCTGACCTGCTCAGGGCTGCCTGGTGAAACTTACCTCCATGGTCCCCTGCAGGGGTGGGTGGCCTTTGATGGCTTCATCCAGCCTTTGCAGAATCTAGCTGGAGTCAGGGGTGAGGCACTTCAGAATTAATGCATTTGAAAGGGCTGAGTCTAAATGTAAAAGCTTTAAACATATATAAACCTGCGTAAACCTGGTACTTGTTTATTTAATATGTATGACGGATGAACTTTGAAATGAGGGGGAAGATTTATAAAAACCAAGATTCCTGTTTTTGTTTTTGTTTTTAGAAAATTAAATTAATAATCGCTTGCTCTAGGAGAAAGATCTTTTGGAACTTTTCAAAAGCATTTGTTTTTCCTGGGCAAGCCATTAATTAGAAAGAAAAGTACTAGTCTTAGTCCATTTTGTGCTGCTATAACAAAATACCTGAGACTGGGTAATTTATAAAGAACAGAAACTTACTGGTTCACAGTTTTGGAGGCTGGGAATTCCAATGTCAAGGTGCTGGCATCTGCAAGGGCCTTCTTACTCTTGCTGCATCATCCCAGGGCTGAAGGGCAAAGAGAGGGCCAGAGAGAGGAGCCAAACCCATCCTTTTGTAACTAACCCACTCCCTCGATAATTAATCTACTCAAAGCCCTGGTGGCCTAATTACCTCTTAAACGTCCCACCTCTTAATACTGGTACAATGGCCATTAAATTTCCACATGAGCTTGGCAGGGGACAGACATTCACACCACAGCTTTGCTTTTCCATGCACATTCACCAATCCCAAGTTCCTTTCCTTCTGATATCACCTTGTACTTTCCATGCCTCAGGCAAGCCTGGGTTACCTTCAGCCAATGGAACAATCCCTAACTGTTTGGTAAAAGTTTACTATCCCTAGCACTGTAAATAGGAAAAGGGCAACACCTCTACATGAAGGCATGTAGGGGTGGACATTGCTTAGTGGCAATATATTGATCTGATTTATTTTTTATTTTTTAAAAACAAACCTCTTATTCCTTGGCCAATTAAATGCATTTCCTGCAGTACCTCCTAAGTATGTGGTGTGTTCATTGCTAGAGAGAGGTTGCTCCCTGCAGGCCAAATGCAGAATTATAGACTCAACTTTTTGTACTGTCTCCATTGCACACTCCCGCACGTTTCTCTACACATGAGGAAGTGCTCCCGCTGCTGCTCCTCTTGCGAGTGGCTTCTTAATAATTAACTGAAAAACCTGTGTTCCCACCCTGAGGTCCTGGTTGTCCCTGTGTAACAAAGGCGATCAGCTGGATTTTCTTTTGCTTGGAGCACAGACCAAAGGGACAGAGCTGACTGTGCCAGTGGGAATAGCCTCAGGGAGACAAAGAACACCTAATTTTATGACCTGCTAGTCTCAGTATTCCTACCAGAAACAGACAGTTTACCTGCTCTGGTAAGGAGAGGAATATGCTTTTGTTTACTAGTCACACGAAGGAGAGTTAGAAATTAGTGAGAAATGGTGGTGACAGGATTCTCCTCCTGTTTGGTTTGTGTGCTTCCCCCTGGGTAGACGTTAATGGATGAGACAGGAGACCTGGGGAACACTTGGCTTCTGACTCACTCCCCGGCTGCCCACCCCTGTGAATGACACACCCCTCTATTCATCTCTGGAGGGATGCTCTTCTCCCCCAACCCATTCCAATCCCGCCAGCTCAGCATGGCCTGGGCTGTCTGGTTTGGAGCCCACAATGAATGACAATAGTGGAAAAAGACTTGCCCTGGCTCAGGGAGCCAGCCCAAGAGTGTGTCATCTTTGATCTAACAGGAAAGTAATTAAACCCACCAGACAAAACAGCTGCCCTGGAGCCCTCAGATGAAGTCCAGCGGCCCCGTGGAGGCTTGCACTTCTGCAGTCAGCCTTGATGAAGCTTCGCAGACCCCCAGGCCTCTGCAAGGTCTCCCCAATGCCAGAAACTCTGCGGCTTTGACTCCTGGAGGAAAAGCTGCTGACTTCTCTTATCTCGCCCCACCCCTGGCAAGCAGGGGTAGAGGAGTCTCCTTTGCAAGGCTTTGGGAGAGGGTTCAATGGTTGGTTTTGCCTCTTGGAAGAGAGATCCACTCCTAGACATCCAAATTGACTGGGAGAAACTGGTTATCCAGACTCCCACGTGAGTGTGGATGGGTGTGGGTGGTGTCAACATTCCCAGGTTCGGTTCTCCTGACTCTGCACATCCCACCTCCTCTTCCCTTCCCTGGACCTGGGCTTCCACTCATGGCTACCGACTCTTCTGATCCAGAAATGAGCGTCACCACTCCATCTTGCTGGGTTACCGGTACTCAGGGGAAGTTGAGGAAATACTCCAAGCCTAGGAATCCTGGGGGATGGACTCTTAATCTACTAAATCCCCTTGTGGCAAACTGTTCCTGCCATTGTCACCAAATGTTTAAATACAGTGTAGCATTCTGCGGGTCTATTGTTCTGTGTCTCTCTGGCTTTGCCTCCTGGTGAGACTTGGTAACTAGGCAGGGAAGTTGGGGTGATTTAGGGATGCTCGATATCAGGGGCTCCAGGTGACACCCAGGCAGCTGCAGAGCCATGTGTTTGGGGGCTCATGCTTTCTTTGCACTCTGCTTTTCTTCCCCTAGAGGATCTGACGCCTGCCTCTGCGCTGAGAGTTCTGCTAGGAATAGACTCGAACCGCCCCTGTTATGCTGGCCAAACTATGGCTGATGGGCCCTGGAGTGTCCAAAAGAAGACCCTTCCCCCTTGTAGAGCAGTGACCCCATTGACAAGACACCAAGGAGAGGAGCTTGTCACACACTATGCCAACAGCTCTGGGGGGCTGGTAGGGAAGGATCTGATAAGGCTAGGCCTCTGCTTTGCCACTTGCTGGCCCCGTGGCTTTGGAAAGGTCACTATTTAAAATGTTTTATGTGTTTATACATTTTTATTAGGTAGGAGAGAAGTCTCTTCATTCTCATGAGGCTGTTCAGAGCACTTGTGGTTTTGAGTTCTCTGATCTGGAAATTTGCAGCCCTGGAATCAACTGAAAGTTGGCTGTCACTGTCACCAGTGTGCAAGAACATACAAGGGCAGGTTCTGGCTCAGATGGAACTCAACGCCATGCATCCTCAGAATTTTCTTTGAAAACAGGAAATTTGGGCTTTAAGATGAGAACAGGAAAGACAATTTATCAGCCCAAGGAAAAGGTAATTGTGACTAGTCATGGTTGCTTGGAAGGCTTTCCTAGTAAAGGGAAGATGTCCATTGTCATGTTTGACCTGGCGTCTGAGGCCATCGGCCAGCATCACTTCATTCCATCTTCGTTCAACACGTTTATCGTGATTCTCAGATCAAGCACCTACCATGTGCTTATCCCTATTGCTTACTGGGTTTCTTTTTTTTTTTTATTGTGAAATACATAAAACATAGCATTTGCCATCTTAACCATTTCTAAGTATACAGTTCAGTAGTGTGAAATATATTCACATTGCTGTGCAACCAATCTCCAGACCTTTTTCATCTTGCAAAACTCGAACTCTGTACCCGCTAAACACTAACTCCCCATTCCCTCCCCCTACCCCCTGGCAACCACCATCCTACTTTCTGTTTCCATGAATTTGACTACTTTGGATGCATCACATAAGTGGAATTATTCATTATTTGTCCTTTTTGTGACTGGCTTATTCCACTTAGCATCATATCCTCAGGGTTCCTCTGTGTCGTAGCCTGTGTCAGAATTTCCTTCCTTTTTAAAACTGAATAATATCACTTATTTTTAAGAGGAAAAACTGATTGTAATCTTGCCATTCTGACAAATTGTTGGCCAATGGGGAGAGCCCCGACTGTCCTGAAGGATAGGAGGGTCACAGCTGAGGGGAAACTGGAGCCAGACCCTTCCTTCCCTCTTTTCAGGTTTCCCTGGGAAGGTGTGCTTCGAGTTCACTTCTTCCTTCTCGCCAGCAGATGGCAGCACGCTCTGAGCCGGCCTGCACATTCCAGTGGAAAAGTGCGCGGAGGCTCGTGGAGGAGGGGGGCTTTGTGACACTGCCGAGGCTCTGTTGAATCTCTCTGCTGTTCCCTCCTGTAAGACATGAGACAAAGAGCTCTGCTTTGGCCATCACTTATTGAGTCCATCATATATCATGCACTTTCACATTGATTTCTTTTCTCTGTGTACACAATATCCCTTTCCTTGACTTATAGAAAAAAATAGGAGCTGGGTGTGGTGGCTCACGCCTGTAATTCCAGCACTCTGGAAAGCCGAGGTGGGAGGATTGCTTGAAGACAGGAGTCCAGGAGTTCGAGGCCAGCCTGGGCAACATAGCATGCCCTCCATCTCTACAAAAAATAAAAAGACCCCATCTTTACAAAAAAATAAAAAAAATTGGTCGGGCATGATGGTGTGCATCTGTAGTCCCAGCTACTCGGGAGACTGAGGTGGGAGAATTGCTTGAGCCCAGGAGTTCAAGGCTGCAGTGAACTATGATCATGTAACTGCACTCTAGCCTGGGTGACAGAGGGCGATCCTGTCTCAAAAGAAAAAAAAAAGAAAGAAAGAAAAAATGGAACCCACAGACAGCTGGTGCAGTGGCTCACACCTGTCATCCCAGCTACTCAGGAGGCTGAGGTGGGAGGATCGCTTGAACCCAGGAGTTCAAAACCAGCCTGGGCAACATAGCAAGACCTTGTCTCCAAAAATAAATAAATAAATAAATAAATAAATAAATAAATAAAATGGAACCCACAAAGGTTAAAAGATTTGTCCAAAGTTACACAGCTTGTAAGTGGAAGTTAAGGTATCTGAGCTCAAGGTCAGTGTTCTTTCTAGCATCCCCTGGAAAAAAATGTAAATTTTTAATGTGAGTTTCCTCCATTCTTTCATTCATTCATTCACTCATTCATTCAATAAATATATTGAGCTCCTCTGTGTTCTAGGCTCCAAGAATGTCCACTCAGAGATGTTCTATCATGAGTTCTTAAGGAATTGACTCAGGTGTTGGGTAACTGGTGGTCTTGTGAGAATTCTTCTTTTCTGGAAGTCTGGCTAGTCCAATATAGCAGATTCAGAGTTTCTCATCTTAAGGACCTTGTATGCTTTCCCTCTCCTGGGAGGCAGCTTCCTGCATGTGGCTGTCTAGAGCAGGGGACCTGTACCTCTAGGTCACTAGACCTAGAAAGATCAGAGATTTCTTTAAGAGTGGGCATGTGATCCAGGCTGGCCAATGAGGTAAGAAGTCTGCTGGAGGACTTCTGGGACAGGTTTTCTCAGTTTAAAAAAGAGTTACAGGGAAGATAGAATCCTTTTACCTCCACTGACTATTTTATGTCTGAATATTACACTAGAACTAAAGCAACCAACTTGTGATTTGAGCACAGCTAGCCTGAGAACCAAGCCAGTATGTCTAGGATGGCCAAGCAGAAAGCTGGCAAGGAGCCTTGGTCCCTACTGAATTGTTGAGTCACTGAATTAGTCGAGCCTGGAACTGCCCAACTTCAGGACTTCTTGTTATGTGAACTACCATAGCTTTCCTTATTTTTTAGGCCATTTGGATTGGGTTTTCTGTTCCTTGCAAACAAGAGCAGCCTGACCAATACAGTCACGTTAGCTTTATTGCAGTTCTATGATCCTCGAAGTCTGAAGGACTTTTCCTCAGGAAGTCAAAGCGTTTTTCAGTCATAGACTGGGAACTGGAATTCATCTACTCATTCATTTAACAAATAATTATTGAGAACCTACAAGCATATTTTTAAAAATTCTGTGCCATTTTTTCTCCCATAACTTAAAATCTCTGAAATTGGGATGTATCTTAAATTCACGGAATCTTGGGGCCGGGCACGGGGCTCACACCTGTAATCCTAGCACTCTGGGAGGCTGAGGTGGGAGGATCGCTCAAGGTCAGGAGTTCAAAACCAGCCCAAGCAAGAGTGAGATCCTGTCTCTACTAAAAATAGAAACAAATTAATTGGCCAACTAAAAATATATATAGAAAAAATTAGCCGGGCATGGTGACACATGCCTGTAGTCCCAGCTACTCAGGAGGCTGAGGCAGAAGGGTTGCTTGAGCCCAGGAGTTTGAGGTTGTTGTGAGCTAGGCCGACGCCACAGCACTCTAGCCAGGACAACATAGTGAGACCCTGTCTCAAAAAAAAAAAAAATTCATGGCATCTTGCATTTGCTGTTGGCCACATGGAAGCCGTGATGAGGTTGCTGTTCCCTGTGAAAACATAAAAAGTTACAGCATCAAAACTTGCAGAATGTGTGTCAATAGTTTGGAAAAAAATCCTAAAACAATCACAAAGCATGTTCTTAACCCATAAGAATCCAATGGTTGTGGAGGAGGTGGTGAATCAGACATGTCTGGCAGCTTTTGTGATATAGGAGTCAAAAGTAAGCTGAATTCACAACATTGTAAAGCTAGCTTAACAACCCAGCACATATGACACCTAGTTATTATATGGATTCAAAAAATGCTTCATCACCAACACTCTTGATGCCACAGAGAATGACAATGTGTGAAAAAAGATGGTCATTGTCAACTCTGAGTCAGAGAGAGGAGTCAGATTTGGAATGAGAAGAAGTTCTAGAAATACCTTAGCCAACTTATTTCCTGTTTTATTATGCACAAGAGTGATTTATAATAGAAATCTATGACTAACTGAATCTATAAAAGCTCTTTTCAATAAGTGTGAAATAAAAATTCTAAGAGAAAGTGTGGTTTCATAGTTTAATTGGCAGCATTTTTATTTCTTAGTGGTACATAAAATAATGGTATGCGTTATACATGATGGTGTCTTAAGTCGGATGATATACGATATGTGCCAGGCATTGTCCTGGTGCCAGGGATACAGCAGTGAACAAGAGAAACAAAGCCTTGGTTGTTTGTACAGGTTGACTGTGCAGAGTCCTTTAATGTCATTCAGGGACCTATATGACAGCCGCCTTTCCATTATCAACCTGAGGCTTCCAAGGTTGTCCTGGGGTCTTTGTCTACAATCATCCATGAAGATTTCCTCATTGTGCCTGGAAGTGGCCCAGAGCACCTCTGTTTTCATTTAATTGACTGGAACTTGGCCACATGGCCACATCTGCCTGCAGGGGAGTCTGGGAAATGTAGTCTGGCTGAATGTCTGGGAAAAAGGAATGCTGATGAACACGGATGCTGATGAGCAGTCAGTGGTCTGTGCTGCATACCATAAGCAACACTGTGGAGGTGGAGGAGAGTCCCAGCAGCCTAGAGCCTCCCTAAAGAAAAGAAAAACCCCAATCTGCCTGTCCTGCTGCAGTCTCTTTTGGGATGCTGTCCTGAATATCAGACACACCATGGAAAAGGAAGATGTTCATGACTCAGATTGTTAGCCCCATGGGGTTAACAAACCTGGTTATCCATGGGGCTAATGGGGTTAATGGAACCTGTGCTTATCATAAAACATGAATCTCTACTTGAGATACTTTTGGGCAGAAGAGGTGTTTCAGGGGTGCCCAGAAAGCTCCATCACTTAGCATAGCTGATTTGGCCCACTCTGCTTGTTCAGAGGGGCTGCGGGTGACGGGGTTGCTTGCTCAGTACAGCACGTGCTAGTAAGTCCAGATTCAAGGCTCCAGGCTGCAGTGGTGCAGAGGCAGTAGGAAGCTCTGTGTCCCCAGTTATGAGCTGTGTTAACATTTCTTTCTTTTTTTCTTTCTTTTTTTTTAGACAGGGTCTCCCTCTGTCACCCAGGCTGGAGTACAGTGGCATGGTCACAGCTCACTGTAACCTTGAACTCCTGGCCTCATGAAACCTTCCTGCTTCACCCTCCCAAGTAGCTGAGACTACAGGCGTGTGCCATCACATCTGGCTAATTTTTTCAAAAAAAGTTTTGAACCCAACATACAGGGTCTCTGTATGTTGTCCAGGCTGGTCTCAAACTCCTGGCTTCAAGTGATCCTCCTGCCTCTGCCTCCCAAGTGATCCTCCTGCTTCTGGCTGGGATTATAGGTGTGAGCCACTGTGCCCAGCCTATGGTAACATTTCTGAGCATTGGGGTCCTCATTTGTACATATACATTCCTCAAATGTAAATGTCGCTGTAATACTGCTCTTACTACCCTACAGGTTGTTGAGAGGATTCAGAGCTGAAGCAAAGGAGATCTTTGTGAACTATCAAGCTTTAAACAAACAGTGCATTATGTTGATGGTTAGGAGGGCTCCACAAATACTCCATGAGCGATGGCGGTCTTGCTCATGATCACTATGTCTGATCTGACATTTTAAAGCCCCCTGTTTGAAAGCCATTCTCCCTCCTTCCAAGCCCCTTTGGGTGTGCACACACACGCACACTCACATACACATGTGCACTCACATACACATGTACGTGTGCACACATGGTGAAGCTCGTTTGTTTGGCATTCAGCATAAAGCTTGTAAGTCAGAGCTGAGGAACTGAGACCTAATATTAGTGGATAATCCTCAGGAAGGGGAGGTAAGCTGGGGGCTGTGGCTGCCCTGTCTTGTGTGGCAGCTGAATGCATTTTTTGCTGGCAGCAGCCTGGCAGTGGCTGGGAGTGCCAGGAGGAGCCCACGTGCCAGATGCTGTCCTGCGGCACACGGCTCTGTCTCCCTGACCTCAGGCCAGCTTTGTGGGTTGGCTCCTCTCTGTCCCTCCGCCTCTCCCCAACACGAACCATTGCTGTCATTCCCTGAATCCCGTGACATACTCCTGACATTAAGCCTGCGATCTCCTCTTGTTCCCCAACAGTTGCTAGAGTGAAGAGAGGTTGGAAATAAGACACATTGTCTCCATTTTAGAGGTATGACAATGAAGGCACAGACAGGGAAGTAATTTCTTCAGATGGGGCCAAAGAGGTGGACGGGGAACTAACTGAGAAGAATCCAGTTGGAAAGAGGACACTTCTGGTTATGATGACGGCACACAGCGGCGTCCGAAGCTGGGAGGGACGTTGAATCGAAGTATTAGCCACAGGAACCAGGGCCTCGGGGCCTGGAACTGGGGAACGCTGCTGTAGAAGGGTGGCCCTCTCTGCTTGCCTTTGCTTCTGGCTGTGATGACTTGCTGTCTCCCACTGCAAACATCTGGGCGAGAACATGGCCACCAGCCGGGCTCCCACAGAGGGAAGAGAGAGCTTCTTTCTCGAGGTTCCCTGTATTCATGTCAGGGAATGAATCGGCCCCGCAGCTCAGAGCCACTTGGCTGAATCACTGTTGTGGGTGGGGAGAACGGGTTTCTATAATTGCCCAGGCAATCCACCAAGCTGGAGGGGTGGAGGTGGGCGGGAAGAATATGTGCAGAGGACAGACGTGGAGCGTGTGTGTGTGTGTGTGTGTGTGTGTGTGAGATCTGCCACCTGCAGGGTGCATCCGAGGGTGAGTCATGTTGAGCAGCCACGGCGGCAGCAGGACCACATCCTTTCCCCGCTCCAGCGGCTGCTTCTTGAAGGCTGGGTCTGCAGTGGTTGTCATGGCAACAGCCTGATGGGAAGGTCTTGAGGAGGAAAAAAGACCGAGGCTGGAGTGTTTCGAATGGATATTTGTCTGTCAGTGAGTCCCTCTCTTGTTAACTGCCAAAGACAGAAAAGCCCAGCGATTTGGGTCCTCACTCTGAGCCGAGGGCTCGGCAGAAGCACGAGTTGCAGTGTGGGGTTTGGGTTTCCCTCCCAGAGGTTTTGGGGAGGGCTGGCCCCGGCTGTGCCTGCGGTGGCTGTCACGAGTTAACAAAGATGTGTGTCTCGCACTTGACGTTTCTCACCGAATGCACAGGGGGAAGCACACTGCTGCGAGGTACATGAGGCTGGTGAACCCCTTCTCCCAGCAGCCGATCCAAGTGATCTTTCCAACAAGTAAATCCCACCAGCTTGCTTTTCTGTTTAGACCCTTCAGTGCCTCCAGATTCCCGACAGAATCAAGTTCGAGTCCCTGAGCTTGACAGTCCTCGGCCTCATCAGTTCGCCTTCTCTGGACCCTCTGCTTGGCTGTCACCCCCCTCCACTCGCACTCCTTGCAAATCTATATTCCAGGAGAGCACCGTGCCTCTGGGCCTTTGTGCACACTGGGTGCTTACAATGTCTTCTTGCCTCATAGGAAAAGGCCGGCTCCTTCTTTAAACAAAATGTGTGACTCCTCTAGTCACACTGGTGTGACTGTCAGATGAGAAGAGTTCCATCCAAGTGGCCTTGTCCTGAGCCTCCCAGGACACACTTTCCCCTTGGGACCTGCTTGCTCAGCCTTCCTGTCCACCCCTGACTGGTTGGGCTGCTTCCCCTTTAGAAATGAGCAGCTCCAGGATAAATTAAAACCCCTCTCCTCTTCGAGAAGGATGGTTCATTCCTTTATTTCACAAAGATTTAATCAATGCCCATAATGTGCCAGGCACTGTCCTAGGCACTTGGATACATTAGTGAACAAAGTACACAGAAATCCCTGCCCTCAGGGAGCCTATTTTCTAGCAGGGGAGAGAGACCGTCAACTGTCGTTTATATATAAGAAAAAAAGTAATTATCTAATATATTAAGCAGCCCCCTGGGCTTTGGTAAATAGAAAAGTGGAGCAAGAAAGGGAGTTTGGCAGCCCCAGAAAAGGCGGGTGGGTGGTGGCAACAGTATACACAGCACAGGGTCAGCCTGGTGTTAGTCTGCTTCGGGCTGCCACAACAACACACCACGGGCTGTCAGGCTGGGTGGTGTAAACAACAGAAACCTATTTCTCACAGTTCTGGAGGCTGGACGTCTGAGATCAAGGTGTTGGCAAGGCAGGTTTCATTCTGACGCCTCCTCTGTTCTTAGGTGGCTGCCATTTTACCGTGCGCTCACATGACCTCTTCTTTGTGCTTGCTCAGGTCAAAGAGAGCTCTGGTGTCTCTTCCTCTTCTTAAGGATGGGATTAAGGCCCCACTCTTAGGACCTAACTTGATTATAATTTCCTCCGTATAGGCCCTATCTCCAAACACCATCACACTGGGGCTTAGGGCTTCAATATAGGAATTAGGGTTGGGGGGGACACAATTCAGTCCGTGACAAACCTCATTGAGAAGGTGAGATTTGAGCATAAAATTAAAGGAGGTGAGAATTAGAATATCGGCGGGAAGAGCCTTCCAGGCAACGGAATAGCTACAGCAAAGACCACACCCAGGGCAGGAATGTGCCTGGCATGTTAGAGGGACAGTAAAGAGGCCAGCGTGCTGGAGTGGGCTGAACAAGGGGGACAACGTGGGAGGTAAGGACAGAAAAGTGATGGGACCAAGTCATGCAGGGCTTGCAGAGGAACCACATGATCAGCCTTATGTTTTAAATGACCACCCAGGACTATATTGAGACCAGCCATGGTGGCAAGGGTAGAAACAGAAGATCTGTTGGGACACTTCTGCAGAAATCTAGATAGGAAGTGATGGTGGCTTAGACCTGGTAATAAGAATGGCTGCAGTGAGACATGGTCAGATTCTGCACATATTCGGAAGGTGAAGGTTTCCTAACAAACTGGATACAGAGAGTGAGAGGAAGAGAAGTCAAAAATGACTTCCAGATTTTAGCTTGGACAAAGGGAAGAATGGAGTTGCCATCAGTTGAGATGGGGACGGCTGCAGGTGCAGGTTTAGGGGAAAGAGTCGGGTGTTTCGGTTTGGGACATGTTGAGTTTCAAATGTCTACTAGATAGCCACGTGGATATAACAGGTAGGGACCTGGATATATAAGCTGGGTGTTTGCAGAGATCTGGGATGAAGATACAAATTTGGGAGTCATCTCATGCTGATGGAATGTAAAACTATGAGACTAGATGAACTCATCTAGGGAGTAAAAGAAGGTCACAGGTCTAACCCAGGGCACCCCAACAAGAAGACTGGCGGCCATAGAGTCTGAGGCTGATGTGCTCAAAGCCAGGGTGCCCCAGGGAAGACAAAAGGGAGACGGACAACTAGAGCACTTACCATGGCTTCCCGGACACAAGTGTCCCACCTCACCCTTGTCGACCCTCTTACAAGGTCCCATTTCCCAGCCTATGCCCTGGGAGTATTATGCTGTGGCACAGAGGTTCTCAATGCTTTCAAATCCATGGCCTTTTAAAATAAGCATAAAAATCTGAGATTAGAGCTGAAAGATCTGACTTTGATCAGCCTCTCACTTCCAACTCTCAGGGGCAAGGACAAACGCCTGCGGGATTTCCATCCGGGACACTCCGTTCTCATGCACTCCTTCTGCCCTGCGGCTCCTGGTCCCCCGGGAGCAGCCTCCCACCTTGCTGGACAAGCCGGTTCCCTGGCTTGTCTGCGCCGGAGAGGCTCGTCCCCTCGCCAGCGCTGGCTCGCGGCTGCCCGCCCCTCAGGCTAGTCCACGAAGGTGGCCTCGCCGAGGTCGGCGGGAAAACAGCCTGGCGACGCTCCGCGGTCGTTTTCTCGCTGGCGGCACAGACAGAGCCCTGGGGGCCGCGGGGTAATGAAGAATGAGAAAGCTCCCGGCATCTCCCTTGCCGCGCCGCGCGGCCCCGCCAGGGGGCGCCACCCAGCACCCTGTCGCCCGGCGCAGGTCCAGCTGGGACCGGAGATTATCTTTCCTTCCACAGACGCCTGGATCTCCCGATGTTCACTGAGGTGCCACCCCTCACCCCAGATCCACGCTCAGAATTCGAAAAAAAAAAACCCTCATTCTATAGCTCTTGAATGTTTGGGGAATTATTTCTTCTGAAACCGTCCTCACCTCCCTCCGCCCGCCAGCAGGCTGGGCTGCCTTGGCACAGAGCCGCGCCCCGAATGCTTGTGGGGCTGCTTCACCGTCCTCCGCCGCAGGACGAGGTCACCCCAAGACGGTGATTCACGACAAGGTGGGAGTGGAAGGGAATGTTCTCCTGGGAGGAGTGGGTGTCAGCATATGGACCTGGGACAGCAGACTGTGAAAATACCTCCAATATTCTAACCTAATTTAAAATAATAATAATTATGGTTATAATGATTACTATCCAGTGTTTCTGTCACTCAGACCACAGGCAGTAAAGTTTGAGGGAGTGGGGTGTTGAGAATCAGGGCCTACGAGACTGTCTGCTGGTTGTGGGGGATGTGGGTTGCGGGGGCTGGAGTCTCCCCTGAAGAATGGAGTTGGTCCTGGGGACAGTGACCACAGCTGGCCAGTCACGGAAGGAAGCGCTGCTGCCTGGGCTGGCTGCTGGGGCAGGGAGGTGCTCAGAGATCTGGCTTGCTGTAAGGCTTGTTAAGGAAGCCAACGTCCAAAGCGTGAACAACAACAGGTAAACTGCGATCTTGCTGCGTGTTTTCTTGGCAGAACCACTCACGCAGAGTGGGAAAAGGAGAGGCAGAGGACTGTCAGGAGAGCGGCTGTGCCAGTCCAAGTGAGGCCTCAGGGCTCCCAACATACCTGGGGAGAAAGAGATCCTGGCTGGGAGGGTGTGGGGTGATCAGCATGCACTTGTACTGGAGCAGCCTGGGGAAGTGGACCAGCACCCTCTGATTCCCTTCTTTTTACAAGGAAACTCCTGGTCTCTTACCATGTCCCTTGAATATTTATGCCATTCCAGAAAGACGTGTGCTCTGTGCAAATGAAAGGATGCTCTTCTACTGTAAAGAATGCCTGAACACTGCAGCCTGGGGGGCTGGCTGGCATGGACCATTTTTCCCAGGGTAAATCAGTTTCCAAATCAGTTTTTGGAACTTCAGAGTCAAGGACCAGGCTGAGAGTCATGGTGACCCCACCAAGGTGCAGAAGATGCCAGGAGGCCATGGGACTCTTCTTTTATTACACACACCATCTGCAGCAGTGAACTGGTACCAGATTGTCCATCATCTTGTATTGTTCCCTCAGGGTATTGCAGGGGTGTGTTTTGTTCCCAAGCAGCTTGCAGACAAAGACCTATTTCTTTCTTTGTTTTCTTTCCTTTCTTTTTTTTTTTTTTTTTCAGGTGGGATCTTGACATGTTGCCCAGGCTGGACTCAAATCCCTAGGCTTAAGTGAGCCTCCTACCTCAGCCTCCCAAGTATCTGGGATGACAGGCATGTGCCACCATGTCTGGCAGGGACTGTATTTTGTACACAGTGTGCATCTGCAGGGAGCCTGGTGCACACCCTCCAGGACACGCTGCTGTGAGGCTCCTTGCTCTTGGCGCATACTTCACCTCCGTGGCCTCAGCTTACCCCCAGCCACCTTTGAGGTAACAGGGCTGGTGCTTTTATAATTCCCATTTTAAAGATGAGGAAACTGGGGTCAGTGAGTGCTGGACTCAAGAAAACCTTGAAATCCCACTGCCTAGCCCTGCCCACCCTCCTCTCCTATCCCTAAGGAACAGAATGATGCCAGAAGGGCATCACTCAAGTGACTGGGGACAGAGGTGGTGCTCTAGACCTGCATGGTGGGGAGGGTGCCTCCCTGGGCTTTTCTGCCATGCCCTGGAACTTCCCTCCCTGCGTGACCATGAAGTGAGTGGATTGGACCCGCTCTTCACGCATCTTGGACAGAAATTCTTCCTCGCTTTTCCTTGGCGTGCTTTTCCTTGAACTTACCTTTTTTTACTATGGGTGTGTTAAGTAGGTTTGGGTTTCAGGAGAAAAGAAAAATAGGCTACTTAGGAGAGCCCCCAGCCTATAGTAAGGAGTCCCTTACGTGGGGCAGCCTTGTCCACCAGGGCAAAAAAGCTTGAGTAATAGACAGTCTGCATTTGTCTGCCCAGTGATGGGACAGGATTGGAGGATGCAGGGTCTCTGGTCTCAGATCCTGTTATCCTGCTCTCACCTCATTCACCAATGTACTAGTGACCCTCCCATAGTCCCACCGCCATGAAAGGCAGAGCTGGGACTGGAACTTTTGACCCAAGTCCATACCTCTCTCCTTCTACCTCTTCCAGTCTTGAAACAATGCTAGGTTCAAATGGGGGATGGTCTTGTAGCCTTGGGTGTTCCAGAAGGAGCTTTGCACACTGGCTCTAGGTGCCCACTACAGTCCCTGGTTCTGTGGATGAGCTCCGCACTCAATTGTCATACTTCTCCGGCTGCCCCAGGAGACAGGGAGGCCCGTCACCAAGGCAGCTCCCACAACCTGGCCACGGCTCTCTCCCCAGAGCCTGTTACCCAGCATGAGCTAAGGTCTTTGGGAGCTTCCAAGAATGCTTGAAGGAGGAAATTTATTCTATATCTTTCCTTCCCCCTCTCTCCCATCCTCCTTCTCTCCCACCCCCCTTGTCTTCCTTCCTTTTATCTTGCCTTCCCTCCCGCCTTCCTCCTATCCGTTCACTCAGATCTAAGCAGATGCATCCCTGCGGTGTGCTAGCTACTGTTTCTCTAGGTTAAGAAGCATCAGAAACAGAATACTTCCCCTGGGTCAGGAGCCACGCTAAATTATTCATAGGCCAAATCTATTGCGAATTTTAGAGGATTTTTCTTCAAGGTTGTGGCTGTGAGGTTCTTGGTGAAAGGAGTAATGAACATGCCCACATTCTTGGAGGTGAGAAATGCTGTCAGGAATCAGACAGCCCAGAGTCTCAGGCTCATGCAGCCCTGGGACAAGCATGGTGAAGAGAAATGCTCTTCACTGTCTGCTGTCCCTGAACTCCTCAACCTGTGGATTGATGGATTAAACAGGAGTGGCTAGCTGGGCCTCCCCAACCTCCACACCTTCGTGGAAGCTGTTTCTCGCTCTGCTCTACTGTTCAGAAGGGCGGCAGGGTACCTAGAGTTGTCTGATAGAGTCACTGGTTGGAGAGGTGCTGAGGTCCCCAGCACTGAAACCGTTTGACTTGGCAACGATGACCATCAGGCATGCTGTGGGGGGCTCCTGCTCTGGGGGGAAGTTGGACTAGATGTCTGTGAGTGACCATTCGAAGCCATCCTGTTGGTCAGTTTGAAGGTCAAGATCATCCTCCCATCTATGCATCTTGAAAGGTTCCTCACAAATCTAGGGTTCAATTACTAGGAATGACTTGGTCTCAAAGTAGAATCTGAACTTGGATTCTTTTAAACTCAGAACTGGTTGCTTTATCAGGTGCTGCCTCTTGGATTCACCTGCCAATTGTTACCAATCTCCTCCTGGCTTCCTAGTCTTCGATCACTCCCCACTGGAAGTGTCCCACTGTTGGCGCCATTCTGCCAGTGACTCCTGGATCTCCCATAGCATCTCCTTCCTTCTAGGTAGCTTTACAGATGGGAAGTGTGGCCTCGTGGAGACACCAGCAACTCTGAGCTGGGTGGGCTTAGACTACTATGTTGGCATCACCATTACAGCTATGTGACTTTGGCCAAATTACCTAACCTCTCTGGCCTTCACTGTCCTCTTCTGTAAAATGAAAATGGTAACACCCCTCATTTATAAGATCACGAGGTTCACATGAAATAATCTAAATGAGGTACTTAATATAGTGCTTGGCAACCTCTCCCCAAGTCGATTGTATTCTCTTGTGTGTCTCTTGCCCTTGACTATGCTATTCCATGGGCCATTCTTCCTCTTCTGTAACAGATTTTTTATTGTCCACTAGTACTCACTCTTCCTTCTTCCTTTTAATTTACTTATTTTTTGAGACAGAATCTTACTCTGTCACCCCAGCTAGAGTGCCATGGCGTCATCATAGCTCACTGCAACATTAAACTTCTGGGTTCAAGTCATCCTCCTGCCTCAGCCTCCCGAGTAACTGGGACTACAGACATGAACCACCACAGCTGGCTAATTTTTTTCTATTTTTCACAGAGACTGGTTCTTGCTCTTGCTCAGGCTGGTCTCGAATGCCTAACCTCAAGCGATCCTCCTGCCTTGGCCTCCCAGAGTGCTAGGATTATAGGTGTGAGCCACTGCACCCGGCCTTCCCTTCCCTTTTAGCTCGATACATGGCTACTTAGCTAGACACCATATTTTCCAGCCTCCCTTGCGGCCACACAGTTGCCATGTGACTAAGTTCTGGCCAGTGGGATGTAAGTGAAAGTGAAGTATATAAACTTCTACGGAGGAAATTGTTTCCCTTCCACATCTTCTTTTTTCCTGGAATGTGGGAGTGGTTACAAACGAGGAAAACACCCTAGAAAATACCAAATAAGGTAGAAGGATGCTGGGCCCTGGGCAACCTCATGGCATGGGACTATCTTCCCAGCCTAAACCACTGTCCTACCTGTGGACTATTATGCAAGAGAAAAGTAAACCTCTTCTCAGCCTTCTGCTCCTCCTGTGTGCCTCAGCTTAGATGTCACTTCCCCTGGGAAGCTGTCTCTGAGACTCCAAGACCAGCGCTGCTGTGAGCGGTCACCCAGGTCCTCCCTGGAGCACACATCACAGTGTCCTGTAACAACTTGTTTGCTTGTCTGCAAACCCCACAAGCCTGGGAGCTCCGCGAGACAGGACCACGATCTCATCTGCCCTTGTTTTCTCAGGACCTGGACTACAGTAGGCACTTAGTAAATGCTGAATAAATCAACGGTAGTGCCGCATACTTACAAACTGCCTCAGTTCTTGCCTGCAGGGATGGTAAGCACTTCCATGTGCTTAATCGCAAGCAAAAGTGAAAGAACAATTCCCATTCTTTTCTCCTGCCCCCCAAACACACCCAGCGCTTTCCTCCACGTCCAGTCAGATCTCTGCCGTGTGTGAGCTACTGCCAAGTGCTGCCCAGGGGGCTTGCTAATTGTGGCCAGAGCCCAGTGCTGGACACTGGCCTATGTGCGTATATTTCCATCAGTCCCCTGTCATCGGGAGAGTTCCAGCCCACTGTGAGACCCAGTAGTGTTTGACTAGGTCTGTGAAGTGCAGCAGGAGTTACCTTCACTAGACTATTTTTACCTGGAAAACCTAGGCCAAAACAGAGTCTTTGGTAAGATGTCATCACTGGGGGAAGCAGGGTGAAGGGGACTCTCTACCAGTTTAGAAACTTCTAGGCTGAGTTTGAAATCATTTCAAAATAAAATGTTTTTTTTTAAAAAACAGAGTCTTTGAGTAAAAAGCGGGGTGGGAAGGAAGGAATCCATACATCAAATGTGATTGGAAATGATATGCAAACTCTTTTATAGTTTGTTTTTAATTTGTATACAGCTATGGAGATCTGTGTACAAATCTGGGATGGGGCAGTGCTGGTGGATTTCTCTGGTCATTGCATAGAGGAAGCTCTGCAACCCTCCAAGGACCGAGGCCTTGGCAGCAGCTCTGAAAGCCAGGGCTCTGGCCCCCCGCCAGCCTTTCCTTGAAGACGCTGCCCAAGAGCGCTGGCCTTGGCAGCATCGGATGCTGCTGCTTTTCAGTAGTGCTTCCTGCTCTTTTGCCAGGCCCTTCCTTGGGGCTCTTTCTGCAGACAGCAGCTCTCATTACAGCTTGAGGGTTCAGAAGAGTATACAGTCTGCCTGTGTCACCGCTCATCATCCTGTGCTTTGGGACTAAATGCACAGCATCATCCGCACTCCTACACTGACCTCCAAGTACACACAGTTGTGATCTCACTGCCCAGGAGGGTTAGAAATCGTGGCAGCTCTCCTGAGGGCTCGGTGGGGCCAGTCTCCTTCAGCTGGGATGTAAACAGGTCTGTAGGGGTTGGGTTTGCCCCAGAACAAGGGGCTCTATATCCTTTTGTCTAAGAAGAGTGAGACTGGTGCTTTTGAGAAGCATAGTGCCAACTCAGGGGGAAGGGATTCAAACCCCACGTTCTTCTCAGGCACATCCTCTACTGTAACCAGGTGATTACGGTGCTTTAACTATCCTTGGTGTTAGAACCAGAATATCTCATGTTTGTGAATACCCAACCATCTTTTATTTTATTTATTTTTGAGACAGAGTCTCACTCTGTCACCTCAGCTAGAGTGCAGTGGCATCATCATAGCTCACTGCAACCTCAAACTCCTGGGCTCAAGCGATCCTCCTGCCTCAGCCTCCTGAGTAGCTGGGACTACAAGTGCCAGCTACCTTTAACTTTCGACACCATCATGCCCAGCTAATTTTTTCTATTTTTGGAAGAGATGGGGTCTTGCTCTTGCTCAGGCTGGTCTCAAACTCCTGAGCTCAAGGGATCCTTCCGCCTTGGCCTCCCAGAGTGCTAGGATTACAGACATGAGTCACTGCGCCCAGTCCTAACCACTTTGTATAATGTCCCTATTTGCAGCCCTGTCCTTGATGGGTCATCTCATATTTCCTACCTAGTGGAGCACAGGGTGAGGTGGGGCAGGAGGGAGGTCATCCTCAAAGAACCACTTCAAACAGGAGAATTCTCTGTGACCACTAGTACCCTCTGCTCATACCTCCTGAGCTGACATTAGCTTAATGTCAATGCCAGATCACTGTTCCAAAGTTCATGTTGATCGTACTTAAACCTGCTCAGGTGACAAAGCCCTCGAAGTCATGAATTTTTGCAGTCTTAGACTTTAACCACTTCGGTACCACGCTCACTGGCCAGGAAACCTTGCCCACAGCCGGCACTCATAGTCTGCACGATAGCTTGTGCTGTGCATTGACGACGGATCCGCTTTGCTCTTGTGTGATGAGGAAAGCATTAAAGCACTGAAAGCTTGTTTTACTTTACAGGCAGCTTTAGGAAAATAACTATAATAACTCCTACTAAGGACTTGTCAAAAGGTCACAGATTCGTAGTAACTTATTAGCTGAACGTACACACTGCAACTGCAGAGATAAAAGCTGTAAAAGTAAAAGCTTTTGGCTGTCGGCTAAAGTCGATGCTTGGCTGTGTGCGTTCATCTGTGGCTGTCAACTATAGTCGACGCTCGTACCGAAGTGATTAAAGGTGTTAAGAAAAACGTCATTGGGGAAAAATCTAAAAGTAAGACAGTTTTACATTTTGACTTAATTTTGTCTGAATTTGGATGAGAACTGCCTTTATTCAGTTTTGGGGAGGATGGATAACTCAGGAGCTTAATTAAGGGTCAGTGATCCCACTCTAATGGACTGTTAGGGTCTGCGATCTGGGTTGAACAGGGACACCCCCCGCCAGCCTCTCTGCATCCCTTCCAGCACCTTCTCTCTGGGGGTGAAACTAAGAGAAAGAGTTTAGCTCATGGCTGCCTTTATTTCAACAAAGCTTGGTCTGGCGCGGTGGCTCACGCCTGTAATCCTAGCACTCTGGGAGGCCGAGGCGGGAGGATCGCTCGAGGTCAGGAGTTCGAGACCAGCCTGAGCAAGAGTGAGACCCTGTCTCTACTATAAATAGAAAGAAATTAATTGGCCGGGCGCGGTGGCTCACGCCTGTAATCCTAGCTCTCTGGGAGGCCGAGGCGGGCGGATCGCTCAAGTTCAGGAGTTCGAAATCAACAAAGCTCAACTTTTACAACCACCTACTTAAAAAATAATAATGAGATTACTAATAAAAGCTATTTATTGAGCACATATTATGCACAAAGCCCTGTGCTTTTTCTCATTCTCTCATTCTCTCTGCATGCTTTTTCTCATGCAGTCCTCACAACAACCTGTGCTGTAGGTACCATTATTGTCCCCACTTTAAAGGAACTGAGGCCCAGAGTAATTGTGTGATTTGCCCAAGGTGACCCAAAGGCCAGGGTTGTCTGGATTTAACACAGTTTTGCAAGAGGGCTGATTCCCAGTGGATGGGCAGAAACCAGCTACTCCCACTTTGGGAAAGCCTATGTCCTACCACCCATATCTGATGGTCCTAAAAAACACCCCCTAATCCTTGTTCTTATGGGTAGGTGGTGATCTGAATGGGAATTAGATGAAGGAAATCGTAACTAAATGGGGTGTCTGAATTTCTTCCTTTTGTCCAATGCAAGTTTGGTTTTGTAACTGTGAAAATCCTAATCACTCTCAAAGTTAAAAACTTCCAAAATTTTATCTTCTGGTGATTTGGCTACAGCCTCTTCTGCCAGGTATAATGGTTTGGCAGGGCTGGCTTCGTGGAGGTCACCTGTGCAGTCACACAGGGCTTAGATTGAGACCCACCCTTGGTTTGATGTTCTACTGTTGCCAACTTGACATTATTAATCATTTTTGAACAAGAGGCAATGTGTTTTCATTTTGCCCTGGGCACTGCAAGTTATGCAGCCGACCCTGCAATTTAGGAGATAAAAATAATGTGCTATGACTGAGAATAGTTACAGCCATGAGCTACTCCAGGAGCAAAGCTGGCATGCCTGTGGTCCTCCCCTTGTCCACTCTCTTTGTGCGGACAGTAAGTGACCACAAAAGGATGCTATCCACTCCTTTGCCCTGCAGTGAGAGCTGGCATTGGCACCAGGGTAGGAGTGCAGTGATGAAGCCATCAGAAGAGCTGAGGGCACACTGTATGCCCGAATCAAAATATCACGTGTATTCCACAAATGTGTACAACTATCATGTATCTATAATTATTGAAAACTTTTTAAAATGAAAAAAATTTTTTTAAAAAAAGAGTCAAGGGGAACAGAGATGGAGGGAGCCCTAGTCCCATTTGAAAATCTCAGGAGAGTCAGGGTAAGTGGCTTAAGGTTTCCTGAGTTTGGATTTGCCTGATGCTCTGAGTGGCGGCAGATGGTCTGATTTCAATGCCTCTGACATGAACATGGCCTTCTGATCTCAGGTTGGAGCTCAGAGCATTCAGCACTCCGTATTTTGAAACCAAACCATTGAGTGATCAAACCCCTGAAGAGGGCTCTGCTTAAACGGGGGGCGGGGAGGGTGAAGACTGGGAAGGGATGCAACCAGAGAAAGCCCCGGCTCCCCACCAAAGCCTTACCTGGAGATCTGGATGACCAGCCTCTTCTTTATGGTTTAGCCATAAGAAGCTCAGTTGAAGGACAAAGTCAGGAAGGAGAACTGGTACCATCTAGTTTGACTCCTGTCTTCACTCCTTTCTCCCACTCACAGGCCCCTATCTTGCTCCTTTGGCTCATTTCTAATTTTTCTTTTTCTTTTCTTTTTTTGAGACAGGGTCTCGCTTTGCTGCCCAGGCTAGAGTGCAATGGTACAATCATTGCTTACAGTAGCCTCAAACTCTTGGGTTCAAGACATCCTCCTGCCTCAGCCTCCCACATAGCTGGGACTACCAGTGTGCACCACTATGCCCGGCTAACCTTTTTATATTTTGTAGGGATAGGGTCTTGCTGCAGTGCCCAGGCTGGTCTCAAACTGCTGGGCTCAAGTGATCCTCCCTCCTCAGCCTCCCAAAATGTTGAGATTACAGGTGTGAGCCACCATGCCCGGCCACTTGTTTCTAATTTTTCTTGATGACTCCCCAACAATGAGCTGTCTCCAAGGTGCTTCTCTGTGGATGCCATGTCTCCAGCAGCATCTCTGCTGGGCCTGACATCCTGACATCCTGACATTATGATTAATGTCATCAATATTAGAGAGGAGGGGAGAGTCGGGATTCTCGTTCTTATTAGGGCTCTGGCCACGGTGACGTCCGCTAGGGCGGGGGTGTTGTGGGGTGGCCGGGATGACATCTGTGAGACACCATCTGGACAGCCGTTTAGAGTCATAGAGAACTTGTCCCATCCCAAGACACTGGCAGCCTATTTCGAAAGCTAAGTCCTTCTTTGCTGGTTTCTCATAATTTCCCCTCTACTTGTTCAGCTGAAAAAGATCTTTTAAGAAGAAAGGAAGTCCAAGCTGTCCTAGACTGTTTGGTTTCTGGGCTAAAATAAATGTTTGTAAATTATCATCACTGGGCATCTGAAGACATGTGCTCACTGCTTCCCTGGTCAACTTGGTCTGCTAACCGCTTCCCCAGAGTCTGAGGTACATTCGCCCCAGACCGCCTTACTGCGAAGGCAGAATTTTGGCATTCCCAGTTGTCCTGCACTGTCTCTATACTGTCTGCCCCCAGGGCCTCTGGCTGGCTGGCTCAGCTCTGGCAGCCTGTTCACCACTCTGCGTTGTCATGGAGAAGGTTTTAGAAACATATTGTTGGATTTTGAGTGTGTTTCTGCCACTTGGTAACAAGTGGGTTTGTAGAAAAGCCACAATGAGAGGCGAGAAAGGGCTCTTGGAGGACAGAACTGGTGCCAGGGACGGGGGAAGCTTGGACAGCGCTGTGGCGGAGGGATGGGGAGCCTGCCCTGCTGTTTGCTGTTTGGGATTCTGGGCAGGCAGCAGTGTGCTGATTGCCTGGGTTTCTGCAGGACTCCGGGGAGCTCACATCAGACAGAAGGCCACAGCCTCTGCAGAAGAGCCTGCAGATTCTAGGGAAATGAACTGCTGTGCAGCCCAGTCTGTGGGAAGAGACCAAGTGGGCTCTTGGATATTTAGATGCACTGATGTAAATTTACACTTTGTGCAGGCAGAAAAGCCACCCTTTGCTCATGCACACCAGCAGGCTGCCCTTGAACTGTCTGTGCCAGCTTCTAATGGGACCTGGATGCCCCAGCCATCTGGGCGCCCAAGTTCCTGCGGGGACTTCAGACAGCCCATTTAGGGCACCTGCCACTCCGTTGTCTGCTGCTTTGTAGGTCAAAAACAGTTGAATATTGACAATTTCATAGTGTTCAAGCTAACTGAAAGCTTCAAGGCAATTTGGCAACTTTCATCAGGTTTAGATAGATGAGAACATTAAAGAAGACTGACAATAGATTTTCTCTTCCCTGATAAATACAACCTATTACCTTCTAAATCACGCCAAATTCTGGTACTCTGCGTACACTTCAGGCCTTCGCTTTCCAAATGATATACATGCTACCAAGTACGCCCTCAGTCACAGAGCATGCTGCCTTTTCCTTGAGAAGGTCTGTACACTTTTTCTGCTCCTTGAGATTGAGACTAGATCCATCCTGGTGCTCACACACAGAAGAGGCATTACAAAGGTATCTTCTAATGGATTCCAAAGATTTGTTAACTCATTTGATCATAAGCACAAGAAACTATATATTTTTATTACTTGTACATTATTTTTACTAGAAGTTTTGGAAACTTTTGGAAAGCTCTTGCCCACCCTTATCTATGCACATCTGACACCTATAGACTATGAACACATCTTACATCGGGACCTAAACAGCAACTATCAGGGTGGGAAGCAGACCTCTCCTTTCCTCCCTGGACCTTGCTTCGGCTGTCTTAAGATGGCTCTGCCACTGGCCTCTTGTTTTCTGTCGAGGCATGGACTTATTTAGCCAGCTTCAGACTCACAGGATATATATCTCACCTGAATTTTCCTGTCTGTGGCTTCATCTTAGTATTTCCCAGCTGCTCTCCTTTATTTCCTTTCTTTATTTCTATGATCTCACTGCATTTTTTTCTTTCTTGAACATAAAGATGCTTTTACTTATTTTAATAACCTTTCGTAAACCAGCCCTTTCTCTTCCCGGAGAAGTTTTACTCACTTCCTTCCTTCCCTTTCATTTGTTCCCACTTTTTTAAGTGGCTGCAGGAGGTGGGAGCCCAGGCAGAACTCTTGACCAGACTGTGAAACCTAGCGCCAGAGCTTGTGGCCGGATCCACATCAAACAATTAAACTGCTTCAGTTTTAATATCCTTTTGTTGTGAATCTCAAGCAAAAGGCAAGAGAGGCTTGTCTGGTAAATGCCACATGTGTATCAGGTGAGACAAAGTCCAGCCCACTGGATTCCCTTTGCAGGAAGGAAGCAGGTGAACTGCCAGACTTTCTCGTGAGAACCCCCAGTTTCACATGATAACGAAAACGAGCACCTGTATGTGAAGAAGGAGTAGACAGTTATAACTGGGAATCCTGAGTACAGGTGATACCCAGGACATAAAATAGGCAGCTGACAGCCCAAGGCTGAATACAGCAAAGGAGAGATTTTTATTAAATTGCTCTAATGGATAGCTTTTCTCCCTGCCTTCAGCAGGAAGTCATCTTCTAGAAAACCACATGCCTAGGGATAGTTGGAAGCCAAGTCCTGGACACTTGCAACCACTCCAATAAGATGGGAATGCGCAGAGGGTCTAGAGCACAATTTCTGGCCAGGGGAGGGGCCTTGTTCATATCATTCTAATGAACAAATAGATGGATGGTACCTAATTTCCCTTCAAGCTCTAAAATATCACGATCAGCCCAGGCAGCTGCCAAAGATGGCAGAGGGCAGGTCCTGGTGCTCGATGGCCAAAGCCATCTCCTGGGCTGCCATCATGGCCAAGCAGGTCCTGCTGGGCCAGAAGGTGGTGGTTGTGTGCTATGAGGGCATCAACATTTCTAGCAATTTCTACAGTAACAAGTTAAAGTACCTGGCCTTCTTCTGCAAGGGGGTGAACACTGACCCTGCCCTATGCCCCTACCATTTCCAGGCCCCCAGCCGTATCTTTTGGCAGACCGTGCATGGGAGGCATGCTGCCCCACAGGACCAAGGGAGGCCAGGCTGCCCTGGACCAGGTGTTTGATGGGATCCCACTGCCCTATGACAAGAAAAAGCGGATGGTGGTTCCTGCTGCCTTGAAGGTTGTATGTGTGAAGCCTATGAGAAAGTCTCTACCTAGGGCACCTGGTCTATGAGTTTGGTACCAGACAGTGACAGCCACTCTGGAGAAGAGGAAGGAGAAGGCCAAGATTGCTACTAGAAGAAAAAACAACTCACAAGGTTACAGAAAGCAGCCATAAAAATGTGGAGAAGAAAATTGACAAATACATAGAGGTCCTCAAGACACATGGACTCCTGGTCTGAGCCAAATAAAGACTATTTAATCCTGAAATATTAAATAAATAAAATAAATAAAACAAAATATCATGATCTGGTGGCCTAGAAAGTTGGAGCCAAGCCCCAAATGACACAAATTTGCCAAAGAACAAGGAGGTAGAGGAGGTAAGGAGAACCTACCAGTGGCAGTTTGTCACACATACAAACTGAGCTTGATTGGGATGTGCCTTCTGCAGCAATGCTTCTCAAACTTTGATGTGCAACATGAAGCATGTGGGAACCTTGGAAAAAAGAAGCATATTTGGATTCAGAAGGTCTAGGGTAGGGCTGAGCTCTTCATATCTAACAAACTTCCAGGTGACGCCAATTGCCGCTGGCCTGTGGACCACACTCCAGAGTAGTATGGTTCTAGAGCAGGGCTACCAAAAAGAACTTTCTGTGATGATGGACATATTCTATATCTGTGCTGTCCAATTGGTGGCCACCAACCACATGTGGTTGCAGAATATTTGCCATGTGGCTAGTATGACTGAGGAGCTGAATTGTTAGTTTTATTATTAAATTTAACTGATTTAAATAGGCACATGTGGCTAGCGACTACTGCTTTGGAAAGCACAGTTCGAGAGCAGTGGTTCTCAAACTTATGTGTACATCAGAATCACTGGAGAGCCTATTAAAACACAGATTGAGTGTCCCACCCATGGACTATCTGATGTTGATCCTGCCGGCCCAGGGACTGCCCTTTGAGTATCTCTGCTCTAGAACATACACCATCCAAAATGTGATGAGCTTTAGGGTCAGCCCAGAGTCCCTTATCTTGCTTCTGGGCAATGAGTCTCAGTCCACCCTTAGTGCCACCTGGTCCAAATGAAGTCTGAGCTTTGTCCCTGCAGACCTTACACATGGGTGTAGTGGGCAGCGATTCAAATGGCTGGCATTGGGATGCTCCAGGAGGACCCCTTTGTTATAAAATATCATCACCACTGATTCCCAAGAAGCAATAGAAAGTACTGGTTAAAAGCATGTGCTGAATGAAGGCCGGGCGTGGTGGCTCATGCTTGTAATCCTAACACTCTGGGAGGCTGAGGTGGGAGGATCGTTTGAGCTCAGAAGTTCGAGACCAGCCTGAGGAAGAGTGAGACCCCGTCTCTACTAAAAATAGAAAGAAATTAGCTGGACAACTAAAAATATATAGAAAAGATTAGCCGGGCATGGTGGCACATGCCTGTAGTCCCAGCTACTTGGGAGGTTAAAGGAGAAGGATTGCTTGAGCCCAGGAGTTTGAGGTTGCTGTGAGCTAGGCTGATGCCACGGCACTCTAGCCCAGGCAACAGAATTAGACTCTGTCTCAAAAAAAAAAAAAAAAAAAAAGGAAAGAAAAAGAAAAAAGAGCATGTGCTGTATAGCCAGACTGATTCTAAGCAGCTCTGCTCAACACTAGCTATTTACTGTGGGCAAATTGCTTAAACTTGGTGCCTCAGTTTTATCATTTGTCAAATGCCAATAATAATAGTACCTGCTTCATGGAGATCTCGTGCTTAAAACAGTCACTTTCACAGTGTAAGTGCTTAGTACACATTAGCTATTAGCTATCATTGCCCCTGCAATCCCAGCATTAGCAAATTGTTCCCTTCTGCTATCACTCTGCTTGCTTACCCTGCAGGTTCTGTTCAAACAAACAGATGTTCCTGGGAGTCACACTCTGCCTACTCTATTATTTTGCTGAGGGCTCAGTAGGCCTCTGAGCTCCACTGGGGCCTCCCTCTAGGGTATCCAAGGGCAGAATAAAGGTGAAAAAATAGGAGAGCTCCTGGCAGCTTGGCACACTCTTTGTCCCCACTCCCCCAAGTGCAGTGAGAGCCAGCACGGGCCAGCCTACCTGTTTAGCACCTCTGTGCAAGGATGTGCATCCAGAGTGGGAAATGGATGTCCACAAATCCAGCCAGTGCTGAAGCTAACCTCCATGCAGCTGTCTACGGGGCCAGGAAAGGAGATTGAGGACATTTGCTGAGGCTCCTCAGAGAAAGTCATTTGTTGAGGATGAAGAGATGCCAAGGCACATCCACCTTTCTCCTTCCTGCTCCAGCATCTGCTCCTACAGTGAGCCCATCAGCACTCTCCCAGCTTGGTCTCCCTCTTCCTCATTCCCATGTTGCCATAGTAGAGATGGCCATGTGGCCCAGAATTCCTGCCAGGTACCACCACATCCTGCAGTACCACAGTCCCCCCAAAACAGTTGTTCTCCTACAACCACTTCTACTTGGCTCTGCTAAAGATGCTATCACAGAATTTGGGTATCACCAGGACAGAAGTATACCCTCTTTTGCCCAAGAAAGATATGCAAATTTTAAAGCATTCTGTCATTATTTTAGTCATTATTTAGGAAGTCTTAAAATAAAATTCCCAAAATTATCATCAGATGTCAATTTTATTGCCAAACAAGGTAATTTGGTAAACAAATTAATCCCTTCTCCCCGCAAACTCCAGTAATACTGCATATTACCAGGGGCACCATTATTCCAGAGCCCCTTCCTTTGGAATGGCTGGAGAATTGTTACACAGCAAAGGACACAGGCAACCCCAAAAGGGCTACTATCCAAGCTTGATGTCCACCAGGACCACCTGGCTTAAACTCAACCTACCCCCATTCCTTCCTTTACCATCCTCCTAAGTTTAGAATAACAGTATCCATGAATTGAATACCATTTGCCAAGGACTGTGCTAACTGCTTTCCAAGCATTAACTGATACAACAACTCTCTACCAAGTAGGATCTAGTGTCTCCATTTTACAGATGACAAGAGGGGCCTGTGGAAGAGTATGGAATGGTTTGAACAAGCCAAGACACTAGCTTCTTTGGAAAACTCTTTGCCTTGAACGTGTGGGAACCACATGGAGTGGATTTTCAAAACTTTGTGGATGTCAGTCATTCTCTTACACTGAGATGTTCCTGAATGTCAACATTTTGGCATCTAATTCCATTTCCCAGTCAATCTCTCACCCTGAGAGAACACACTGGGAAGGACAAATGCAGTGGCAGCATGAGGATCCTTTGTCACCATGAAGCTCAGTGATAGATTTGGGAAATCTGGAAACCACACTTATAGGTCAGAGCACTGGGGTTGGAGGCAGGTGAAAGCAATGGACCCCCACCAAGGGGCAGCTCATATTCCCAGAGCTTATGCTTCCCTAGAAGAGCAAAATGCCTACAGGTTCCCTCCCTTTGCAAGAACACTGCAAGAACAGTGTTACTCGGATCGGTAGGGGCACTGGTGTGTTTGTGTCTGTGTGTGTTTGCATGCACACGTGTACTCAAACCCAGTAGATACGGATCATCTTTCTGATAGTCCTATGAATTGTGTGATTGTCTGACACATAAACATGCCATCAATACTAGTAGAAAGAAAGGCATGAATACTTCAGAATGGCAGCTAATTTGAAAATCACTTTAGGTTTCTATGCTCATGGGGGACATGACTGTATTTGATGAATTTGGAAGTAAGAACACTGCAAATGATGATGTTATCAGTGTTCCTCAGAAAGAAACCCTCCCATACCCTACATCCTAACACCTGCTACTAACTCTACCTGCTGTCTCAGCCCTGACCTGCTGGGAACCAAAGCAGCACGGGGGGAAGTAGTGAAGAGCTGGGGGGTTGTTGAGAGATGCACGGGGCTGGGAGAGCTGCATGTAGAGAGAGTGCCAGGACTCTGCGTAACAGAGCATGTGTGGGAATTGATGGGTGTTTCTTGTCTAATGATACACATCGCCAAAGCATGTGCTCAGGTGTAATATTCACGTGCTACACCAGACACCCAAAGCCAAATGTGCCATGTATAAGCTCTAAACAACATTTTTGGAACTGAGGGTTTTCTGCCACTGGGTCTCTGAAAACTGCTTTCCAGGTTGTGTCAAGAAATGTCAAGTTTCCATACGTTCCTCTGCCAAATGTTTCTCTAGGGCACACAGGGTGGAGAGGTAGTCACACAGTGGAGAAAAGGCAAGTCTACCTAGTGTAATCTATGGGCTCAATTACCTGGAAGGTTTAAGTGGGATATACTGGTTCACTAAACCTTCTCGTCAATTCAGTATTGACCAGACATCTCTTTTTATTGGGGCTTTTAAACTGGAAATACTTCCGTAATGTTGACTTTCTTTTTTTTTGAGACAGAGTCTCACTTTGTTGCCCAGGCTAGAGTGAGTGCCGTGGCGTCAGCCTAGCTCACAGCAACCTCAATCTCCTGGGCTCAAGCGATCCTACTGCCTCAGCCTCCCGAGTAGCTGGGACTACAGGCATGCGCCACCATGCCCAGCTAATTTTTTTCTGTATATATTTTTAGTTGGTCAATTAATTTCTTTCTATTTTTAGTAGAGACAGGGTCTCGCTCAGGCTGGTTTCGAACTCCTGACCTTGAGGGATCCGCCCGCCTCGGCCTCCCAGAGTGCTAGGATTACAGTCGTGAGCCACCACGCCCGGCCTCCGTAATGTTGACTTTCTTATCTCAGCAAGAACAGTTGAATGAAGGAGCTGGTACTCTGGTGAATTGGGACTCTGTGATGCCTGAGGCTCGGTTCTTTGGGTCCATGATCATTATTTAAGCTGCTTCTCTTAAAAGCATGACAGATAATGTCCTTGAATGTGATTAATCTCTCTCTCTTTTTTACTGTAATTTAAAACTGATTAAGTGCATGACATGAATTTGACCTGATTAATCAAGGCTCCTCCAAGGGAAAGAGAGCAACAGTGATTAGATAATGATTGACTGGTGGACGATTTATCCCCAGGAAATGGAAAAGGTTTGAAGGTGGTTAAGCCCATCATGGAAACAAAGATGTCTGCTCATGACATCGCAGCACACATGGTCCCCAGGGCCCAATGATCAGAGAGACTATCTCCCCAGCACCAAGAGCCGTGCCTAGCACGTAGGAGGCTCAAAGAAGTTGTTGAATGAATGGAGTCCTGCCTGCCTGATCTGTACACATTTCCTCTGCACCATTTGTTTGTTCATCCATCCCTCTATTGCTCTCTCCATCCAGTATTTCTGTGAGATGTGAAAGCATGGGCTACAGGCGATTCAATGGTAAACAAGATACAGCATCTTATGTAGAGTCATCTCTGTTTCAATGGACTTTTTAAAGGAGAAGAAATGTTAAGTGGTGGACTTTAAAGAACAGCTTCAACACAAACTGTATTCTCATATATCTTCACTATGCCACACTCTTCACCTTTGGCAAATCCTGGTTAGCCCCCACTGGAGACTCACAGTCTGTGTGCTTTCAAAAGGAAACCTCCATCTTCCTGTCCAGATATGGTGTAGGCATTGGTCACTGCCTGAGCAGGACACTGGACTAATCTGCACCAATGATTTCATTTGAAATGGTTTTGTCCTGCTTGTTTCCTTGGTAGTGAACCCAACTACAGCTTCTTCCAACTCTTCCCATCCCTCCTTGCCCCACTTCACATTCTCTCTTTTCCAAACAAGGGGGATATCCCAAGAGGGCAAATGGGAAGGTCTGTGGCCACTTCAAGGCTGCAATCTCCTGGATGGTAGGAAAACTTCCAGCATGGTGCTCTCAGGCAAATTCTGAGCATTTGTTAGAATGTCATTTAGGGACAGTTCTGCCCAGCAGAATATGCATCAGGAGCCATTCTCCACCCACCATCCCTGTTCCCTCTCCAATATTCTCTTTCTGCACTTCAGAATAAGAAACAACTCTCCTCTCTGGCATTGCTTCAAAGGAAAGAATATAAATAAAGGGCCCAACAGAGATTCTGGAAATTGCTCCTCCTCAGGAAGCAACATGGATACTTATTCTAAAATATAGAGGTGGGTTTATATTCTAGTGGATGATCTGGAATTTGGAGGAACTATTCTTTACTGTCACTAGCTTTGGCTTCTGTTTCTGTTTAATTCTACTTGGCTATATTGATTTCTATCTTTTTAAGAATTTAAAAGTTTTTGCCTTTACACAGTGCTGCCACACACAAATCTCTAATTCGGTGACATGCAGGCCTGGGCCTTTGCATCACATGTGACACTGTGATATGCAATGTGCTTTTCAAGACCACTCCTTTCTGCACCAGGTCATGATAGTACATCACACTCTCTAGCCATGGTACAGTCACATGACCTTTCCTGTTTATAGCAATTGCACCTGCAGTTCCAGAGTGGTAGAACTGGGAACACCACCTGGATTCTGATTCTTCCTCACAGTGCTTGTGTGAAACGGAGGGCAGAAATCATGATCCCCATTCTATAGAAGGGGAAACCAAGGCACAGAGAGATGATCTACCTAAGGTCACTCAGTAAGTCGGAAAACAAACTGGGTAAAGGTCAGGTAAAATCACCTATGTAGCTTTTAGTGCCTTATTCAAAAAATCAGATTGTCCCCTCAAACGAATGCATATACTTTGGAAGTAAGTGGTTTTAGAGTGGAAATTTCTATGATGGTTTCAAAAGCCCTTTACCAACTCAGGAACCACAAGGTAAGAACCAGAATCACATTATCCTTTTAGTTAAATGTTCCTGACTCACAGACAATACCAATTATTACAACTCACTGACAACCTGGTTATCAACAAGAAGAAAATTTTAGGGAAAAATTCACTCATCCAAGAAATAAACCTTGGTACACAGCTACTTTTCTGGTTTCACAACATCTTAAGCATAACACCTAAGGACTGTATCCTTCTACACAACACTCCTTTTATACTTGTTGGCATGTGATGGGTTGGGGTGAAGGGTTGATAAAGTGTGTGTGTGTAAAATAACCAGCCTTTTTAGGGACAATTCTGCCCAGTAGAATATACATGAAATATGTCTACTGTAGTAGTTCTCTACGCTGATTCCTTTTCGGTTTTCTTGGTAACTTTAAATTTACTGATCCTGATTTAATGTAAAAGTGATGTTTTACTTCCCGCCTTCCCTGATGAAGGCAGAGTCAATGGGTGGATGTGGCAGGTGACCAATTTCAGCTTCACAGGAGGGAAGCACTCTTAAGGGTTAATATTGCCTGATGACAACTGAACTCGATCTTTTGGACCAGGGAGTGGCTTGGTATTACAAGTATTTCCCCCCAGAGGCTAAATGACCATCTGTCCTAGATGCACTGCCTCTTTCAATACCAGGAATCCATATTCCCAGAAACAAACTAGGCTAACAGCAGTCTGCCTGCCTCCCAACTCCAGGTTAAGAAAGGCACAAAGAAGACCAACAAATAATACTGACATGGTGCTTTGGATCCAGGAGACCTTGTGGTACCAGGAGAGGAATACTGATGGGAAAGGTGAGGCATGGAGAAACCAATTAAATACTTTCAATCATAGGTGAGAGGATACCAGGAAATTTAAGAGGAGACTCTCTTTTTCCTGGGGGTGGGGGAAGGAGATAGACTGCCAACAATAGCGAGCACAACTCTCAACAAAGAGGCAATTCCAGCTCTCCAGCCACCACAGTAAAGCAGCCAAGGATACCCTAATTGTCCTCAGAGCAGTTGAGATGATTCCTTCACAGAGGGAATCCTACACTCCAAACTCCCTGGGGCCCACCCTTGAGACTGCATCCAACGCTGGAGATTTAGGCAGGAATGGCCTGGGCAGGCACATAAGGTAGTGCTGCTTCTTAAGGCATGGCTGCTGTCTTCGTGGAGTGGGCCCCATTCTGGGAAGTGGCATCAGGCACCACCTCCTCTGAAACCACCCTGCAAGGAAGCTTAATTAGGTGGAGCACTGCTGCTGAAGGAACTGCCTCCTACAGGGGCTGGAGGCTTCCATTAAAGCTAAACAGCATCACCAAACCAAGCAATTTCCTGTGACGCTTGGTAGAATAAGGAGCGAAGGGGGAAAAAGACACAAATTGAACATTATCCGCAGATGATTGTCTAACTAGAAAACCTGGGACTCAATTGAAAATCTATCAGAACTAAGATGAGAATTTGCTCGGGTGGCCGAGTAAGAGTCAAATATTACACAAATCGATAGCTTTTGGGGTCACTTGGGTGTGGCTTGATACTTTGGAAGAGCTGTGCTTTTCTGGGAGGCCTCCACACTTTGTGAGACTTGCCATATTTTGAAAGATGGTGGTGAGCCAGGGAGTCGTCTCAGACACCAATGTAAGAAGGTGCTTGGGGCGACTGCTGCAGAAGGGGTGGGGGCAACCACTTCTGTGCTTTCTCCTAGGGGACCCTCTCCCCAGTCTCTACCAGGCCCCTTCCCCCAGCTCCTCTCTATTCCAGCCCAAGAAACACATAGGGAAGTTTGGCAAGGGCCGGTGCAGGAGCCACCAAGGGTGGATGTGGACAAAGATTGTGCTATGTCATCTCCAAACGAAGTTAAGTTTTTAAAAACAAAGGGGGCCGGCTGACAGGTCCCACATGTCCATCCTCTCGTTGCCTCATTGGTCAGAAGCCTGGAGAGGCGCGGTGATGCGCTCCAAGTGGGACTCCCACGGATAGCCAAAGTAGCCAAAGGAGGCCCCACTGGGCTATGCGTGCCAATTTGGCTGGCAAAGAGCTGCAGTCATTTGCGGTCCAGGCTGGCGTGTAGCTGGGCCTCCCGCACCATGCGGTCGAAGGAGCGCGTGTTGGTCTCCTCGCGCACTTTTTCGCGCACATGGAAGGAGGCCCGGGCTGTGGAGCGGGAGCTCTCAAGTGCACTGCGCCGTTCCCGCGACAGCTGCTCACTGCGCTCCAGCTTGCGCCCGATGGCTTGGAGCAGCTCTCGCCGGCGGCAGTCTTCGTCCCTCTCCACCTTCTCCTTGTTGGCGCGCTGAGCCCGCTCCTTCTCCAGCCGGCTTTGGCCCACGCGCCGCGCCTTCTGCTGCACTGCCTCCTCAGCCACCTGCGCCGCGTGCTGCAGCCGTCGCTCCCCTGCCCGGGCCAGCGCCTCCAGGTGCGCCTGATGCTCCCGCTCTTTGCGCTCGGCCGCCTCCTTGGCCCTCCGACCCTGCAGCTCCTCTCGCCGGGCCCGCTCCCGCAGCTCCCGGGTGCGCTGCTCCACCAGATGCTCATAGTTCTCCTGCGCGCGGCCCAAGCTGGCTTCCAGGGAGCTCCGCAGGCCCTCTCGCTCCTGCTTCTGCTGCCGGGCTCGGCCCTGCATCAGCGCCTCGTGGCGCGCCCGTTCGGCGCGGCTCAGCTCCCGCTTCTCCCTCTGCACTTGGCCTTCCTGCCGCTGCTTGGTGCGCGCCGCGCGCTGGGCGCGCTCCCTGCGGACCTGTTCGGCCCGCTCGCGCCCTTCCTGCAGGCCTTCCTCCCGCTGCTTCAGGTTCTGCTCCTGCTGCTGCTTGCGCAGCCGGTCCTCCCGGGCCGCGCGCTCTGCCTTCTCCCGCCGCAGCAGGCCCTGGCGCTCCGTCAGCTCCCGCCGCCGCTCCTCGCTGCGCTCGTACTGCCGCTGCCGCCGCCGCGCCACCTCGCGCTCCTCACGGCCGCGGCGACCCCGCCGCTCCTCTACCTGCGCAGCCCAGGCTCGGCGGCCCTGCTCCAGGGCGCGCTGCTTCTCGCGCTCCTCGCGCTCCCGCCGCTGCTCGGCGCGCACGCGCTGCTGCTCCCACTGGCCGTGGGCCGCGGCGCGCTGCTCCAGCAACAGGCGCTCCTCCTGGTGCCGCGCCAGCATGAGCGCCGCGATCTTCCGGTCGCGCTCCGGCACCCCGCGCAGGCCCCGCTCGGTACGCACTTGGCGCACGATGCGCTCCACATGCTGGGCAGTCTGAGGCGAGTGGCTCAGGTCGCCGAGGCTGAAGCTTCGGCCCGTGATCGGAACCAGGGCCAGGGCACAGGGGCGGCCCAGAGGGTTGAGGGCGGAGGAGGCCGACCCCGCCGGACAGCTGTTCCTGGCCGAAGCCCGCGGCGGCCAGCGAAGCTCCCGCAGGCTCTCCCCACTGTAGGACGATGACGACGCGCCGGACTCGGAGCTGAGCGCACCCTCGCGCCGGCGGGACAGCGAGTCCAGTGAGTGGCTCTTCCTGCCTGTCCGAGAACCCGCTGGCGGAGGTTGGGTCCGGGCCGGGGAGGGACTGGAGGATGCCTTGCGGGCCGCACGCGGTGCGGGCGAGGCCGGGAGGCTGGTGCTGCTGCAGCTGCTGCTGCTGCCCGCGCTTGAAGCCGAGACCGCGGCGGCCGCGGGGCCCAACGGCGTGAAGAGGCGCCGCTTCTCCTCACGCACGATGCGCTCGCGCTCGGCCCGGCACTGCTGCAGCTTGGCGCGCCGCTCCGCCTCGTATGCCTCGTACAGGCCAGTGGCCACCCGCATGGAGCGGCCCGGGGCCTCGCGCACCAGGTCGGCCAGGGCCCGCGGCAGCAGCTCCACCGGCTTGACGGCACAGCGGGCGCAGGCCTCTAGCGATCGGGGACTGGTCAGCACGTAGCGGCTGCCCTCCGCCTCCGGGCAGTCGAAGTTGAAAAGGTCGAGGTGCAGCAGTGGGGACTGCTCCCGCCGCCCGCCTTCTGCTGCACATGGGACTTCAGCCTTGCGGGGTACCGCCGCCGAGGCCGAGGCCGAGGCCGAGGCGGCTGCGGACTCCTGGGCGCCCTGGGCGTCAGGGGGCACCGACGCTGCGGCCCCGTCCTCTCCTGAGCCAGCGGGCTCGGCTCCCGCCTTCTCCTCTTCAGGCACCGGGTCCACCATGGCTGAGCCCCGTCCTTTGTTGGGATCTCTGCGGATGACAAGGCGGGACATCAAGGAATACATTTGAGAGCTGTTACCCCCTTCTCACCCGTATTCACCCTCTCCCAACTTAATCCGCTTTCGGATTAGGCTAGGAAGCCTGGTGGAACGTAAATCATAAAACCGATGCCTGAAGACCCGGGCTGGGCGCCAGGCAAGGGTGGGGGTGGGGCGGGCCCTCGTGCATACGGAGCAGCCTCAATCTCCCTGAGCCCCGGAATGCAAGGCGGAGGCCTGTGGCGAGGCTCCTCTGGGCGCCTGGCCCGCTAGATGCATCCCCTGCCTGCTGCAAGTTAAAATGAAAAGACCGAGGTGCAGGCAGCAGCCAGCGAGGGAGGCGCTGGAGGATTCCCGGGAGGATTAGCGTATTTGTTTGTAGCTTAGGCGGGCTGCTGGGATGCAGCTTTGCAGGGACAAAAAAGGAAGAGGCCTGTTCATCCCAAAGTGCATTGCCGAGAGGACCCCATTTACTTAGGGGAGAAGTTTATGGTTGATTTACCACTGCCAAAGGAGACCCTGGCGCGGGGACCACGGGTAATGGAAGGGCTGAGAGAAATCCCCAAAGGCCTTTTCGGGAGGGTGATCAATTCTTGCCCCTGCTTTAGCCAGGGCTTACCAGGGGCTCTGCCCGCCTCCTTCGCCCCTACCCCCCACCCCTCCACTGGGTGTTCGCGGAGCATTGAGAAGGCGCCTGGGTCCTCCCAGATGCACCGACCTCCTCCAAGTCTGAATGTGCTAATGGTACCATCCACCCCAGTCTGGATTCAGATGCCCTCCGAGTTCCCCCACCGCATCCCAGTGGGGTGGGATTCTGGAGCGCAGCGAGCCCAGCCGCGCCAGCGCCCGGAGCTCCCCTGTCCAAGACCGGTTCGCTTACCCCACACCCTGGGCTCCGGCCCCGCGCCAAGGGCTTTTGTTCGCAGCTCGCTGCGGTCCCCTGCGCTGCTTCAGTCTCCGCGCCGGCGGGATCGGGTTACTGCTGGCTGCAGCCGCGAAAGGAGCTCCAGCTGCCGCCGCCGGGGTCTCTCCATGGGGTCCGCGAGCGGGGCGCACACACCCCAGACACTACTTACAAGCAGGAGGGGGAGCGCGACAAAGTCCCCCTAAAATAACGCGGCTTTGCTCTCTTCCCTCACACTGATTCTGTAAAAAGGAAGCCGGGTTCCATCGCTGCAGCATCCGTCTCCACCTCTACAGCCGCGAAGGTACCGCAGGTCTCACACTGCCCTCGGCGCCTCCTGGTGGACACTCCGGGGTGTTGGTTGGTTTGCTTAGAGGATGAAGGATAAATTTTTAAAAATATATGTATAATAATTATGTGTATTATACTACACATATACATAGATAGATATAGATATAAATAGATATATCACCAAGAAACCCTAGTTTTTTCAGCACCCCAACTGGATAAAATGAAGGATCGCTCAGCTTGTTTTTCAAAGGAATCCTGAGGAGCAAACAAACTTGATAGCAAATAATTGGGTAGAAATATGGTGTCTGATGCAAACTGTAATTATTTTTTAAAGAAAAACTAAGAACACTCACACAGGTTTGAAGCAGGCAGAACGTGTGTGACTAGTGTTTAATGTAACATGTTATGACTCTGGTTTCAGACAATAAAAATGATAACCAGTTAGTGCCATTCAGTAAGCGCTATTTTTGAGACATATCCTCCCCACCTCTTTCCATTTTGAGTGGTAGTGGCCATAGGAGGCAGATGGGAGGAATACTGGAGCCTGGGGGCTTCCAGGGTGGGGGGTCATAACATTAGAGAGCACAGTGAGCTCTGTGTTAAATAACCTTGACATCATCAGGTAGGCTGTAGGAGAAAGTAAAGGGTTTTAATCAGGGAAGTGACATTATTTGCTTTATATTTTAGGAATATAACTCTGGCAACAATGGGGTGGAGGCTTTACAAGGGCAAAGAGGAGACAGGAAGCCCAGTTAGTTGCAGTCAGCCCAGGCAGGAAGGATTGGGACAAGTCCAGGAACAAAAGTAGGAGGAATAGGCCTGATGGGGAGTGAGTATGGATTCTGGAAACAGAGAGTTAAAGAAGCAATATTCAAAGGGTGACTGCCTGAAGCAATGGGTTGGTGGGGAGGTGCATATGGCACAGACAGAGTGGATCCAAGAGGGAGGATTAGCTGGAGTGGAGGGCCAGGGAAAGACAAGTTCCTTTTTAAACCACTTGAGTTTGAGGTGGAGCTGCTCAGCAGGTGGTCGATAAGTTGTGTCAGAGGTCTGGACTGGAGCTAGAATTAGGACGTTATCACCATATGCATTTTTCCTAAAACCAACAGTGTGAGAGAGTGAACTCAGGGAGGGCAGGTGGAGAGATGAGAGAGGTTGGCAGGGCATTGATGGGGCTGCCAAGGGAAAAGGAATCCATGAAGGAGACCAGTAAATATGGGCAGCAAAGTGTGGTCTGTGTAAGCTAACAGTGGGGCACTTCAGGAAAATGTGCCCCTCATATTAAACAGCTGCAGAAGGATTTCACCTGGAGTCAAATACTCACTGAAACTGGCAGCTACCTGTCTTTGGTGATATTGGCAAAAATGGCTCAGTATTGTGCTGGGGCAGATACCAAAGTGCAGAAAGGTGAGGTGCAATGGGAGGTGAGAAAGTGAAGAGTTACTGATTCTCTTGACATTTGGATGGTAGTGTTAAGAATTGTGAGGCTAGGCACAGTGCTCACACTTGTAATCCTAGCACTCTGGGAAGCCAAGGCAGGAGGACTGCTTGAGGTCAGGAGTTTGAGACTAGCCTGAACAAGAGCGAGACCCAGTCTCTACTACAAATAGAAAAATTAGCTGGGCTCAGTGGCATGGGCCTGTAGTCCCAGCTACTAGGGAGGCTGAGGCAGGAGGATTGCTTGAGTTCAAGAATTTGAGGTTTCAGTGAGCTATGATGACACCACTGCACTCTAGCTGGGGTGACAGAGACTCTGTCTCAAAGCAAACAAACAAATAAACAAACAACAAAAACAAACAAACACAAAATAATTGTGAAGGATTTGGAATTTTACCCTACTCACATGCTGAGAAGTTAACCTGCCATATAGATGCTGGCAGAAGACGGGAGACTCCAGCGTCACAAACAAAGGACTTTGTGTTACTCATGGCCCAGCAGGCAGCATGAAGTCATGTTTTTTGTTGACTCCCCTAGCTCTGCAAGTCCCATGGGCCATGGAGAGGTAGGCCTAGGTACATACTGCACATACAGTGGGTTTATGTCACAGCAGGGTGACCCCAAACTCAGTAAACCTTAATCTTTTAAAGGGGACTGCTAGCAAACCTGCTCAACATTTTCCCCGAGGGAAGCATTACTTTTATTATCCTGGACAATATATAAATCATTCCTCTGCCATCCTTGAGAAATAATCCAGAACAAAAAGCCTTTGCAAGACATCCAGAAATGCCATAAAGAATTGCTATCAATAAAGAAAAGGAGCAATTGGTCGCATGGCTAGTAAGAGGTGAGGCTGGGATTTGGACCTGGCTCTGTCTGATTCTAATGTGAATCCCATGCATTGTATTTCCACACCAAGCTGAGCATCTGGTGAGATGTGGATTCGGATGGAGATGAGTGGGGTGGGCAACTCAATTTCTCCAAACTTCATCTTTCCCTTCTTTGCATAGAATCCCATGAAATTGCCTCCCTCAAAGTAATTGTGTCTGTGAAAGAACTATGTGAGTGTTATCTTTGTCCTGTAGTTTTCACATTTGCTAAACAGGGACAATAATACCTACCTTCCAGGGTTGCTGCCAGAACTGGAAAGACTATATGCAAGGTACCTAAATCAATAAACAGTGATCAAATAGTTCGCATTTATTTTAATAAACCTTCTCTTATAGACTTGATCAAAATCAACATCTATAGTATTTGAAAGTTCTTAAGGGGAAGCCCAACAAATGTTCTGCCCTTGATTAAGGAATGATTCTTCATCTGGGAAGGTCATGGAAGAAGAGGGCTTGATCAGGGGCCCTTGAAATGGGACACCGACCTAGCTAGCCCCTTCAGCAGAACTGGCCTGGCAATCAATGGGGTGCCATTGAACAGTCAGATATCTCTCATTTCTCATCTTTAAGTGCCTTGGACATTTCAGGAGATGGATTTCACTTCAGGTTGGAAGTCCTAGCCTGTCAAAGATCAAGGGTGTTAAATCTAATTTCATTATGGTACTCAGTAAAGAAAGCAGCCCAGTTTGGGAACACCACCTGCCCCTCAAGAGTGGGATAGTAGACATGGTGGTGAGGAATGTGGGCTTAAGAGTCAGACAGACTGATAGTTCAAATTCCAGCTCTGCCAGGCTGTGTGATTTCAGGCAAGTTTCTTAACCCCTCTGAGCCTCAACTTCCAGTCCTTCCAGAGGAAGGGACAATAGGGACTGTTATTTTGCCTTGTACAGACCCTTAGAGATGATAATAATTTATTAAGTACACTCTTAGATAGTTTAATACAATAGCTCACTAATCTAGACAGCCCCCCCTAAAATGTAGACATTATCATCTCCACTTAAATTCCTTTTGCGCAGCCCCCACTCCCCCAGCTCTGTGCACTTGTGCTTGGTCCCCTTCCTCTCAATATAATCCTGTTTGCATAACAGAGGTGTTTTCACTCTGGAGTTCTACATCAGGAGTTGTTAAACTATGATCTGCGGGCCAAATCCACTGGCTGGTTTCATAAATCCGGTTTTATTGGAACACAGTCATGCTTATGTTTTTACAAATTGCCTATACTGCTTTCGTACAATAAAAGCAGGCTTGAGTAGTTTGGACAGACCGGATGACTCACAAATCATAAACTATTTGCTATCAGACTCTTTACAGGAAAAGTTTGCCAACCCTGTTCTAATGACTGATAACAACTTATGCCAATTATCAATTTATTGCCTAATAACTCCAAATTCACCCTGCAGTCCTGCTCTGGGATAATCTGCTCTAAGAATTTTCTACCTGACAACGAGCCCAATATTAAAGCTTGCCAGTAGAGGGAGCTGGAGCAACATTGCAGGAGGAAGGGGCTTCTCTTCCTGGTTCCTGTCTGCTGTGCTGTTTGCTGTTTCTTGCTGCTGGGTAGTTAATGGTCCAGGTGTATGGGAACATCCTGTGGTACCCTGCTTTTTTTTTTTTTTTTTTGAGACAGAGTCTCACTCTGTTGCCCAGGCTAGAGTGCTGTGGCATCAGCCTACCTCACAGCAACCTCAAACTCCTGGGCTCAAGCGATCCTCCTGCGTCAGCCTCCCGAGTAGCTGGGACTACAGGTATGTGCCACCATGCCCGGCTAATTTTATATATATATATATTTTTTTTTTTTTAGTTTTCCAGCTAATTTATTTCTATATTTTTTTAGTAGAGACGGGGTCTCGCTCTTGCTCAGGCTGGTCTTAAACTCCTGAGCTCAAACGATCCTCCCCCCTCGGCCTCCCAGAGTGCTAGAATTACAGGTGTGAGCCACCATGCCCGGCCTTATTCCAAATTCTTGAAACTAAAACCTTAAGAAGAAATTTAAGACACACTAGCAAGTAAAAGGTAATATTTGTTAAAAATAAAATGTTTTATTTCATACTTTAATGAAGTAATATATGTTCAGCAAAATAGGAAATTAGAAAATACAGAGAAAAGGAAGGAAAAAACAATCACCTGTAGAAAAATAATCACCCAAAGAGCATCACTGTTACCCCCTGGTGTGTAGGTGGCAGGGACTTGTAAGCTGCAGGAATACAGATTCATATCCATTTCTGCTCACAGCTGCTTAGGGTCGAGTACACAGTAGCACTCCTGCTGAATGCATCAAGAGGGAATGAGGGCTAAGCAGTGCTGCTCTGTCCACTGTATGTACATTGAAACCACCTTGTCAAAATACCTTGAGCCATTAAGCCACTTTGGTGAATCTCCAGAGTTAAGCATCTTAAGCAAGTGATGCTCATGTTTGAGAATTGTCCTGTGGGACAGGAGAGAGCAACCTGCACTAAACTGTGGATGTGTGTCAGCCAGGAAACCTAGAGGAAATGTTACAATCAATCCAATGGGGTTTGCTCTCACTTCTAGAAGAGCTGCACCTCATTCCATCCACCACCCTGTTGTATAATACTGCAGAAGTGTCCTCCATCCTGAGTATGACTGGGCACTGGGGGCGCTGTCCCATGGGCATTTCTCCTGTGAGATGTTTGTGTGTCTGCTCGAGGGAGTGGGGTGGTGCTCAGGAGCTAGGCCTGCTTCCAGTCTCTCTGCATCTCTTGTTGGGCCGTCTGCCTCTGGCATAAGCCACCTGCCTGCTCAGTGCCTTTAGGCCCCTTCCATTTAAAGGGGCTTCTCTGCAGTTACACCACAGTTCCCCACAGGCCTCTCCCTCAACTCCCCACTGCCAATGCATGCACATGTGTACACACACACACACACACACACACCTTCCTTTTTTTCCTTAATGGACAATCCTAACTTCAAACATTGTGCATCATTGCCTTCCATGATGCCTTAGCCAGTCATCTCGATGTTTATATTTGGAGATTCAGAGATGAGTCATATTCCATTTCTGGAAATGGTGGACTTTTTGCATGCATCTCTTGGGGATCAGGCTCCTTGTATTTTATTTATCTTTTTTGTTTGTTTGTTTTAGAGACGGGGTCTCATTATGTTGCTCATGCTGGCTTTGAACACCCAGGCTCAAGTGATCCTCCTGCCTCAGCCTCCTGAGTAGCTGGGACTGCAGGCATGTGCCACTGCGCCTGGCCATAAGGCTCCTTTTTACCTATCCAAATGTGTCAATCACACAACAATGACAAAAAGCAAATTGAAAACTTATTATCAAAAAGCACCAAGCTTGACTTAGCTAGGAAGTCTGAGAATACCGAGAAGTGTAAGATGGGGCCCTTGCGCTGTGTGCCAATTAGAGTGACAAGACCCAAACATTCAAGAAGTTGAATAATAAACGAGTTAAATCAGTTACAAGAGTCAGCAAGCAACATAAAAGAGTGATCACAAGGCAGAATGTGATTAATGCATTACTAATGAGCTATACAGTGTTGGGTAAGTCCTTCAACATCACTAAGTGTGATTTCCTTTCTTGATTGTATTCATGTGCTACGGCTTCTGTAAAAAAATGCCACAGACTGGGTGGCTTAAACAATGGAAATTTATTTTCTCACAGTTCTGGAGGCTGGAAGTCCAAGATGATGACATCACAGGCTTGGTTTCTTCTGAGGCCTCTCTCCTTGGCTTGCATGTGGATACCTCCTCACTGAGTCCTCACAGGGTCGTCCTTCTGTCTGCATTTTTTGTGTCCTAATCTCTTCTTATAAGGACACCAGCCACATTGGATTAGGGCCCACCCTAACGACCCTACCTTTTTTTAAAATTTCTTTTTTATTTACAAGGGTTTTTTTGTTTGTTTGTTTTGAGACAGAGTCTTGCTCTGTCACCCGGGCTAGAGTGCCGTGGCTTCAGCCTAGCTCACAGCAACCTCAAACTCCTGGGCTCAAGTGATCCTCCTGTCTCAGCCTCCCGAGGAGCTGGGACTACAGGCGTGTGCCACCATGCCTGGCTAATTTTTATATTTTTAGTAAAGACAGGGTCTCGCTCTTGCTCAAGCTGGTCTCAAACTCCTGACCTCAAGTGATCCTCCTGGCTCAGCCTCCCAGAGTGTTAGGGTTACAGGCGTGAGCCACCTCATCTGGCCACGACCCCATCTTAACTTAATTACTTCTTTATAGGCCCTATCTTCGGTCACATTCTGAGGTACTGGAAGTTAGGGCTTCAACATATGAACTATGAGAGGACAAAATTCAGCCCATAACATTGATGAAATGGAAATAATGATTCCTGGCTATCTTTAGTCATTCAAATATTAAGTGCCTCCTGTGTGCTGAGCACTGGGATTTCAGTGGTAGAGCACTATCGTCATGGAGTCTATAAAGGGGGATTCGATTATAAATAATCACACAAGTTCTAGGAAGGAGAAGTACTGCTGGGAGGCCATCTAATCAGGCAAGCGATGGCTAGGGCCTGAACTAAGGCAGCTGAGGTGAGGACAGAGAGCATAGAAAAAATTGAAAGACCGACTGGACGTAGGGTCGCACACCTGTAATCCTAGCACTTTAGGTGACTGAAGATTGGAGGTGGGAGGATTGCTTGAGGCCAGAAGTTTGAGGTTGCAGTGAGCTAGGTTTACACCATTGTACTCTAGCCTGGGTGACAGAATGAGACCCTGTCTCAAAAACAAAAAACATGTTGAATGGCCATATCCATCAGGTGTCTAACCTAATGGTTAAGAGCATGAGCTTCAGAGTGCACAAACCTGAGTTGAAATTCCAGCTTCTCCGTGTCCTGGCTGTGTGATCCTGGGAGAGTTACTCAACCTCTCTGAGCTTCCATTTGTTTACTATAAAATGTGTATAGTAATATCTCCTTTAAAAGGTGGTTGCTAAGAATGAAATCAGATTAAATATGTTCAATACATAGCACAGTGTACCCATGTATCTGGCACATAGTAGTGCTCAATAAATGGAAGGCTATTATTATTGTTTCTAAATTTGGATGAAATGATGAGCAAATGCAAACTTGCGTTTGGTTGGTTTCCTGTGTGTTTATAGACCGTGCCTCTGACTTGGATTTCAGTTCCTTTGCTCCATTTGGAAACATTGCCCTTTATTTATTTTATTATTTGTTTCTGGAGATCAGAGGATTTTCCTGATGCTTAGCTCTTTGATATAACTGAATAGAAGGCATGAATATTGTGTTTACTGGAGGCAAATTTTGAGAAGACAACTCAATGCTCACTCCACACTCTCACCTCCAGGTGGCGCCCCTCCTCTGCTCATCTGCTTGTAGTTCTGGTGTTAACCCTCTAACCCAGAGGTCCCCAAACTTTTTGACACCAGGGACCGGTTTCATGAAAGACAATTTTTTCCACGCACAGGGGGTGGGAGGGTGGATGGGGGGTGGAGCTCAGGCAGTGATGCGAGTGATGGGGAGTGGCTGTAAATGCAGATGAAGTTTTGCTCTCTCTGCAGGTTCCTACGTTTCATGGAAGACAAATCTTCCACGGGTAGGGGCTGGGAGGTTGGGTGAGGATGGGGTGGGGGGGTGCGACTAGGGTAGGGGGCGGAGCTCAGAAGGTGATGCTTGGCAGGGGGAGTTGGAGACCACAGCTTTAAACCAAGTCTGAAAACACCAAACCAAATCCTTAAAACCCAGAGGAGTATGGACACCCAAAGGACAGTTTCACAAGGGGACTTGAAGAAAGTTTCTTCCTCATTCCAGCCACAGGAACTGACTTGAACCTACAATTCTCTAAGGAGGCCATGCCGTTATGTGCTTCTGTGTTTCTGCATGTGCCATTTGTGGGCAATATGTGTCCCATGCTACTTTGCCTCACTAATGCCTCCTCTGACAAAACTCAGTTCAGATGTCACCTCCTCCGTGAAGCCTTACTTGATTGGCTTTTTAGTCTAGGTCGGGCACCTCTCCACTCTGCTTCCATCTCACCCTATGCATAGCATTTGGATAGAACTACAACATATAGTTTTAAATATTTTATTACAGAGAACTTCAAACAGAAAAAATTAAATTATCTAATAATCCCCCCCACACACCCATCTTACTGAATTGTAATTTTTTATTTTCTTATCCAGTTCACCCATTAGATAATGACCTCCATGAGGAGAGGACTTGCATTTTATGACACTTTATCCCCAGCTCCCATGTCTGACACAGATACTCAATATAGTATACTTGGTCCTATTTATTTGTTCATACTCTTCTTCCTTTTTCTCCTTTTTTTGGGAGGTTCTCCCCATCTATGCCTTCAGTCTTTGAGAGGCAAGTGGGGGCCAGCCCTGGACACTCCCCCAGCACTAAGGACTAAGGGTGGCTTGTCATGACACCCTCCTCCATCAAAGCTTAGTATGTTAGAAACAGCATGGGTTTGGAACCACACACATGTATTCACATGTCAGCCTTCTTTTTTTAAAAAAAATGAACATTGCAAGTTAATTTAATATCTCTGAGCCTCATTTGCGTTATCTGGAGAAACGGGAATTATATTACTTTTCTGCATGGTTGTGAGAATCAAACGAGATACCCAATTGCTGGGCACATAGTAGGTGTGAAAAACTGCTAATTTCCTTTCCTGTGGGTTTTATGTTGATTCTAGGGAAATGACTTCATCCTGGGGAGGAATGGCTATTATTCATTATGCAGCTGGAACAATGACCTCATGTATTTTGGGGAAACACCAGCTTCCCCTGCTCAGGCATAGGAAATGGAATGTCAGCCTCCCTGCATACCCAAGTACCCAAGCCCTCCGTATCCAACAAGGCCAGGGCAAAATGAGAAGTGGCTGCAGTGCTTCTGCACTGTGCTCTCCCAGTTTTATTTGTCCATTCTTCCATTCATTCATTCATTCATTCACCCAACATTCCATATACTTGAGTGCCTACTGTGTGCAGGTGCAGGACTAGGTGCTGGGACTCTGCGGTGAGCAGACAGACTTGGCCACTGCCTTCACAGAGTCTGTAGTGGAGTTTGTGGATGAGGGTGAGAGACAGGCGAGTCTTGCAACAGCCCTGACTGTAATTGCGGTGAGGGTTATAAATAGAAAGTGTAGGCTCAGGGAGAGAATGACAGGGGAGTCTAATCTGCACTGGGAACTGGAGGGCTTCCCTGAGGAACTGATTTTGAAGCTGAGATATGAAGGACAAATGGAAGTTAGCCAGGCCAAGTGGGTGGGGAGAAGAGAACCCTTCCATCTTTCCACTCCCTACTCACCCTCTTTCCCCATCAACCCAGAGCACTTGCCTTCACTCAAGGATGCATACAGATCAACTATCTTTAAAGAACAGATTCCAGATACTGAGAATCTCAGACACGTTCTGGCTGGTATTTTGCTGACTGTATCCTGAGCACAGTCTTCTGCCCTATGTGTCCATCTTTTTTCTCTCCCTACATCACTGCACTCCTTAGCTTCTCTCCATCAGAGCAATCACGCAACACCCTGAGCCTGTCCTTCCTGCTTTGGCACAGCTAGAGGCCAGGGCCCCGGGCAGCCCAGGGATCTGCAAGGGCACGCAGGTATTCTATTGCCGGGTAATGGGACCCAGCCCAGCCAAGGGCAAAAAATGAACTTGATGTCAGGCCTGAGCAATGTCAGCCAACAGATGGTCTGTGAGCCTTTGAAGGAAAAGAAGGAATCACTAAAAATGAAGCCAGGCTGCTTTCATTTTCTTTTCTTGACTAGGCTGGCAGATCAGGGCAATGCTGGCAATAAAAGGCAAGATCCCAGATACCTATTGTGGAAGGAGGAGCATGTGCCTGGTCACGCTGTCATTTCCAGTGACACTGCTGTCCTGAATGCTGTGCTATGTGAGTGTTTTATTGACAACTTGGATGCAGATAGGGTGATCAAAGATGACACTAATCTGGCAGAGAGATAATAAAAACAATTATAGCTTTTACAAGCCACGTACTTTTCACTTTGCCACACACTTTTTACTTACTTGCTTACTTATTTATTTATTTTTAAGAGATGGAGTCTCACTCTGTCACCCAGGCTGGAGTGCAGTGGTGCCATCATAACTCACTACAGCACTGAACTCCTGGGCTCAAGGGATCCTCCCGCCTCAGCCTTCCCAGTTGCAGGGCCTACAGGTGTGCGCTATCGTGCCAGGGTAATTTTTTTTTTCTCTCTTTTAAAGATGGGGTCTTGCTCTGTTGCTCAGGCTGATCTTGAACTTCTGACCTCAAGCGATCTTCCCGACCCAGTCTCTCAAAGTGCTGAGATTACAGGTTTGAGCCACTTGGCCTGGCTACTTTTTACTTTTTATTTAAGTCTCACGATGATGCTAAGAAGTGGGAACTATTACAGTCCTTAGTTGACAGATGAGGAAACAGAGACTTAGAAGGGTTAAGCAACATGCCCAGTGTCACATAGCTAGTAAACGGTGAGATGGCCTTGTAAAACCATCTAAAGCTGTCACCAGCCACGACAAACTCCACCCTTCTGCACAGCCAAAGAAACTGTCAAGAGAGCAAACAGACAACCCACAGAATGGGAGAAAATTTTCGTAAGCTACACATCCGATAAAGGGCTGATAACTAGAATTTATTTAGAACTCAGGAAAATCAGCAAGGAAAAATCAAACAACCCTATCAAAAAGTGGGCAAAGGACATGAACAGAAATTTTTCAAAAGAAGACAGACTAATGGCCAACAAACATATGAAAAAATGCTCAACATCTCTAATCATCAGGGAAATGCAAATCAAAACCGCAATGAGATGTCACTTATCTCCAGTAAGAATGGCCCTTATCAAAAAGTCCTCAAACAATAAATGTTGGTGTGGATGCGGAGAGATAGGAACACTCCTACACTGCTGGTGGGACTGCAAACTAGTTCAGCCTCTGTGGAAAGCAATATGGAGATACCTTAAAGCGATACAAGTAGATCTACCATTTGATCCAGCAATTCCACTACTGGGCATCTACCCAAAAGATCAAATGACACTCTACAAAAAAGACACCTGCACTTGAATGTTTATAGCAGCACAATTTACAATTACAAAGTTGTGGAAACAACCCAAGTGCCCATCAATACATGAGAGGATTAATAAAATGTGGTATATGTATACCGTGGAGTACTATTCAACTTTAAGAAACAATGGTGATATAGCACCTCTTGTATTTTCATGGATAGAGCTGGAACCCATTCTACTAAGTGAAGTATCTCAAGAATGGAAAAGCAAGCACCACATGTACTCACCAGCAAATTGGTATTAACGGATCAACACCTAAGTGGACATATAGGAATAACGTTTATCGGGTGTCAGGCAGGTGGGAGGGGGGAGGAGGGGATGGGTATATACAAACATAATGAGTGAGATGTGCAACATTTGGGGGATGGTCACGCCTGAAGCTCTGACTTGAGGGGAGGGGGGCATGGGCAATATACGTAACCTTAACATTTGTACCCCCATAATATGCTGAAATAAAAAAAATATATATATAATTTATACTAAAAAAAATATCATCCTTCTTTTCACATTATATCACAAGCATTTCACAGTGACATAGAGAACTTTGTGTAAAGATCTTTCTATTGTCTGAATAAAACCCCATTGTATATTTTTACTATAGCTTATGTAAATATTCCCCTGATATAAGACACTGTTTATTTCTAGTGTTTCACTATTTATAAATGATGATTATCTCATGCCAATCATTTGGTCTACACTTCCATTGCGTTCATTTGGATAGAGTCACAGAAGCGAAATTACTGGGTTAAAGGATGTGGACTTTTTTTAAACATTTTTAAAATATTTTATTTTCAGATAGGAAAAACATACAAATGGTAAAACATTCAAACAGTCCCTACATAATGCCTTAGATTGTAAAAGAAAAATAAGAAAAAAAAAGTTAAAAAGAAAAAAAATTAGGCCGGGTGTGGTGGCTCTTGCCTGTAATCCTAGCACTCTGGGAGGCCAAGGCGGGCAGATTGCTCAAGGTCAGGAGTTCAAAACCAGCCTGAGCAAGAGTGAGACCCCGTCTCTACTAAAAATAGAAAGAAATTAATTGGCCAACTAAAAATATATAGAAAAAATTAGCCGGGCATGGTGGCGCATGCCTGTAGTCCCAGCTACTAGGGAGGCAGAGGCAGGAGGATTACTTGAGCCCAAAAGTTTGAGGTTGCTGTGAGCTAGGCTGACGCCACAGCACTCACTCTAGCCTGGGCAACAGAGTGAGACTCTGTCTCAAAAAAAAAAGAAAAAAATTAAAAAATAAAATCAAACAATCCAGTAAGAATATCCTGCAACTCCTGTCTCCTAGCTTTTCCACTCAATGGCACCAAAGTCAGTTTCTCGTTTATGCTTTGAGAGATAATTAGTATAAACAGCAGATATATGTATGTATAACCACCATTTTTTAAAAAACAAAAAGTGATATACTATAAGCACATCTTGCGCTTTTCACCTAATATATCTTAGAGACATTTCCTACTGTTACATAAAGAGCTTTCTACTTGATTTTAATACCTGCGTAGTATTTCTTGTTAAGGACAGATGATAATTTAACTGGGGATTTTAAAGATGTTTCATGCATATGAATGATTCATTTAGCAGAAGTGAGCTCTGGTTTACACCTATACTCTATAACCTCAGCTAATTAGTGGAACCAGGATTAAACTCCAGATCAGCTCAAAGCCCTGTTATCTCTGAAAAGATGTGCAAAGACTAGTTAATAGTGGTTGTCCCTGGGGAGGGGGCCAGTTGCTGGAGAATACCCTCCTCCCTGCTCCCAGAGAAGATCTGATGGAAAATGAGCTGGCTGGCTGGAGCTTGGAAGTCAGCCAGATAACTATAGCCCCTACAGCAGGTTTTTGTAAATGTGTGAGGATCAGGCAATGCAGAGTGGAGGGAACTGAGGCTGGGCAAGAGTGGGTATGCTCTCCCTAAACACACTCACGCCCAAACACATTTACATACAGTGCCAGGCAAACGCCAGGTTGAGGCCTCAAGATAGTAAAGAGATCATCTGAAGAACAAATGCTTTGCATGCATGTGGCTGGCTGTCTGGGTAGGTGGGCATGGCCCCCACTGAGCCTGAGTATCTTTTCCAAGGTCTGATTCTTGCAAATCCTCTCAGGTGTGGAGTGGAGAGAAGCAGCGCCTTACCACAGTGACAGTGAGGGGGAGGCCCCTGCTAAGCCTACAGGGACAGAGGATGTCTTGGTCCTATCCAGGGCTAGCTTCAGGAGCATGAGATCATATTTCCATCCAGTAATGCCAGTTTCAGAGAGAGAGGAATGATGCCTGTAGGGACCCTGGAGGATTTGCAGAAAACGACCAATCAGAGGTGATGGACTTTCACCTAAACCAGAACCCAGTGAAAGAGCCAGTCCTGGCAGGGCAATGGCTCAAGCCTGTAATCCTAGCACTGTGGGAGGCTGAGGCGGGAGGATTGCTTGAGCTCAGGAGTTT
>VBSM01002121.1:656989-672755 GCA_008086735.1 Cheirogaleus medius | reverse complement strand
CCTCCCAGAGTGCTAGGATTACAGGCGTGAGCCACCGCGCCCGGCCGAAACAGTGTCTTGTCAATATGATCACATAATATTTAAATGGCCCATAACTAGATGAAAAGGTGCATTCACAGACATTCTCTAACTCCAAAAGATAAAAAAGTGCATTCATAGACACGCTCCTTAACTCCAAATTCCACCACATACTGCTGGAACTGACAACTATTTTTGCCTGAGGGTTAGTATCAAAGTTGAATTTTAGATGTGTAAATCACATCTGTTGACTCCTTGGGGCTCTCCAGAGCCCTGAGGTGCTGGGTGGAAGGTCTTGAGCCCAAACAAGTGTGTGCAGGCCTTCCTTTCTTCTCGTCTTTGTACCTCCTTCCTCCATTCTCAGCCCTTCCCGGCAACACGGAGATCAAAGCCGCTCCCTAGGCCATACAAAGCTGTTGCTGGAAAAGCCACATGAATGCCGCAGCTCTTTGCTGACTAGGACTGGGAGCGGTGCCAGGCCAGAGATTTTGGAAGAGAAGCCTTCCAAATGCTGGATTAAGCCTCTGGAGCAGATGTTGGCTGTGGATTGACAGCATTCAGAGAGCTGGGCAGGCAGCAGGCATGGGCTGGGATTTGGATAGCCCAAAAAACCATGAACAAAGGGCCGCAGACTACACCGGTTGAGAGAATGAGGAATGAATGGTCAGCTGTCAGGAGTTCCCAGGGGAGCCCACTCAGTCCCCCAGGAGACTAGAATCATAGTGAATCATTTCAAATGTGAAAGAAAGGGCACAGAACAAGTGCTCATGTGAGCACCTCCCTGACGCCTCACCCACAGAGTACTCAATGGATATTCCTCCCTCTTTCAGCTCTACACTCAGCCTCCTCATTTTAAAAATGGGAACAATTTAATGCCCGAAATTTGCAAAGGAGTCAGGATTTGAGAAATGGTAGAAGTCATGTAGGCACCATCTCCATTAACCATGTTTTTGCACACAAAGCCCAGCTGCTCTGCTCAGACAGAGATGATCTTACTGCCTTTTGGAACAGGTGATTTAAAAGAGACCAGAGAGGTATGCCAACCAGAAGAGACTCTCCCTGAGCATGCCTGAAATTCTGCCATTGCCAGTTTGAGCACTGGGTAGCTGAGTCAGGGCAAAGAAGAAGGGAGCGAAAAGGAGATGCCAGGAGATCTGAAAAGACATAATGAAAGATACACTTGGATGATGACAGTGACCTGCTTAAGGCAGCTTTAGGAAAAAGACACATCCCACAGTGTAGAGAAAAAAAGCATTGGCTTTCGAGTCAGGCAGACCTGGATTTGAATCCGGGCTCTGACACTTACTATTTAATAGTTGATGACTTTGAGTTAGTCACTTAAACACTTCGGTATGAGCATCGACTATAGTCGACAGCCACAGATGAACACGCACAGCCGCGCATCGACTGTAGCCGACAGCCGTGATATGAAGGTGCACAGCCGAGCGTCGACTTTAGCTGACAGCGAAAAGCTTTTACTTTTACAGCTTTTATCTCTGCAGTTGCAGTGTGTACATTCAGCTAATAAGTTACTACGAATCTGTGACCTTTTCACAAGTCCTTAGTAGGAGTTATTATAGTTATTTTCCTAAAGCTGCCTGTAAAGTAAAACAAGCTTTCAGTGCTTTAAAGCTTTCCTCATCACACAAGAGCAAAACGGATTTGTCGTCAATGCACAGCACAAACTATCGTGCGGACTGTGAGTGCCGGCTGTGGGCAAGGTTTTGCGGCTGGTGAGTGCCGTACCTAAGTGGTTAATGTTTCTGAGCTCCCATTTCCTATCACTAAAGTAGGGCTAATCATTCCTGCCTTACAGAGTCGCTACGAATGTGAACATGCTCCTCGTGCACACATGTCATTTGTTAGAAGCTGCAGCCCCAGCGTCATCACGGACAATGTGTGTCTGGGGCTGGGATGTTCCATTAGCTGAGCAAATTCTCTTTGCTGTCATCCGTCACCTTAGCTCAAGATCCCGGCTTTTTCTTGGACGGTTACTTTAGAAACTGCGATGACATTCCCTGCAAGCTGTTGAAAGGCTGGAGGCTTGGATTTCCTTGAAGGCTTCAAAAGGTATTTGCATTTTGAGGCCAGTTTCCCTTTGACATGTTTTTTCCATTTATTTATTTTTTTTGAGACAGTGTCTCGCTCTGTTGCCCGGGCTAGAGGGCTGTGGTGTCAGCTGAGCTCACAGCAACCTCTAATTCCTGGGCTCAAGTAATCCTTCTGCCTCAGCCTCCTGAGTAGCTGGGACTACAGGCATGTGCCACCATAGCTGGCTAATTTTTTCTATATATTTTTACTTGGACAATTAATATCTTTCTATTTTAGTAGAGACGGGGTCTTGCTCTTGCTCAGGCTGGTCTGAAACTCCTGACCTCGAGAGATCCTCCCGCCTCGGCCTCCCAGAGTGCTAGGATTACAGGCGTGAGCCACCACGCCTGGCCTTTTCCATTTATTTTTGGCTGTTGGGAGAAGCGTTTTCATCCTTCTAGTTCCCCTGAAATTAATTTTTCTCTGAAAGTATTTCTTACCACCGAAGAAGATCCAGGCGTTCCCCCAGCAATATGCAAAAGTGGGTAGGGCAGGCACTTGGCAAGGGTCAAAAGAGAAGCAAGAGGAGAGAAAAAGTTGCAGGGAAGTCAGGAAAAGGAATAGATGTAGTAGCAGCCAATAGAAAGTGCAGGGAGTTCGCGGTAATGACAGGGGACCTTGTGGCTGGTGGGTCACTCCCTAAGTTACTGTGGGAACCAGCAGTCCCCGTGGACAGGCTTTTGGCCACAACCCAGGGACTCTTGTCCCCTCCAGGACGCAGAGCAGGCAGTCCCCCATGAAGCTGTGCAGGGGATGCCTCTGCGTAAGTTCTAGCATTGACACCACATTTGTCCTCAGAGTCTTCCGGCTCCCCGTTCTATAGGCTCCTGCTGCCTCTGGGAGGCTGATGGTTTCTCATGGTCTCTGCTGTCACTAAGCCCCATCTCACACATTGTCTATCACTACGCAGTGCAGGGCCGGTTTCCTGGGCATGCAACCTGTGTAGTTGTACCAGATCTGGTGCTCAGAAAGACCCCACCCTGGTTTAATGCTCTGGTGTCTCCATAATAATTTTATCTCTGAACTTGCATTTTATGAGTGAAATCCAATGGCTCAATGCAGCCTGGATGTGAGCAGCGGAGATTAGGTGTCTGGTGCCAGCACACAGGGTGGGGCAGGCATCAGGAACACAGAGCGAAGGGCCTGGTGGCCCTACAAGCACATTTGTGCCTCAAACAGTCTGAAGTACTGCTGGGCCCCAAGGTGGGCAGAGCCTGAGCGCAGGCTGGTGGCAGTGACCGTGACGGCAGCAGCAACCATGGGAAAGAGAAGGGACTACACAAGGTAGCAGCATGAGGACCCATGATGTGAGGACTGCTTATCTGTCCCCAGCTGCATAAATAATAGCTCTTAGGTCTAAGCTCCAGGACAGAAATTGCTGGCCTTCAGGCAGTAACTTTGTCAGCAAATTATTGCAAAATAAAAGCATATATATGGATATTGCAATACAGCATAGCAGGGAATTATTAGAACTCTTCAAAGAGTTCAGAATCTTCAGTTTTGAAAAGTGCTGCAAAATTGGAAAGAAAATATTCATAGACTTAGAAAGAAAAATTAAATTGAAAAGTTGTTGTATTCAATGGAAAAGAACACTTTCATATGAAGCTTAGGATAGGCTGGGTGCAGTGGCTCACGCCTGTAATCCTAGCACTCTGGGAGGCTGAGGCAGGAGGATCCCTTGAGGTCAGGAGTTCGAGACCAGCCTGAGCAAGAGTGAGACCCCATCTCTATTAAAAATAGAAAAAATTATTTAGGCATGGTGGCAGAAGCCTGTAGACCCAGCTACTCGGGAGGCTGAGGCAGGAGGATCACTTGAGCCCAGGGGTTTGAGGTTGCTGTGAGCTAGGCTGACGCCATGGCACTCTAGCTGGAGTGACAGAGCGAGATTCTGTCTCAAAAAACAAAACAAAACAAAACAAAACAAAAAAGAAGCTTAGGACAAACCAATTATTGATAAGCAAGACAATTTCAGAATTAATTTTTGAAGATATAGTAAACAAATGCATAAGTAGGTGTTTTAAATTATGCACAAAAGATGAAGCCATTTTTAGTTTCTTACATGACCTCTACAAGTTATAGGAAGTGTTGGAGGAAACATTAAAAGGCCATTGTGTAAACTTACATTTAAAATTAAATTCAGACTTGCATGAGGCTGATTTGTATGAAGAATTAAATTTATTTAGAAAAATTGTTCCATGAGAATCGTCAGCTCTAAATGCACTGAAATTTATATTTTGACATAATTTATCAGAATTTTGGGGAATAATTTATCAGTATTTCAATATTGTCATAGCTCATAAAATACTCTTAACAGCTTCAGCAATAGTTTCATCAGCAGAAAACTTTTTCACAAAATTAAAAATGATAAAAAATGATTTGCTGGCATGGTGGCTCCTCCTGCCTGAAATCCCAGTGCTTTGGGAGGCTGAGGCAGGAAGATCCCTTCAGGCCAGAAATTCAAGAACAGCCTGGGCAACATAGTGAGACCCTGTCTCTCCGAAAAATTAATCTGAAAAAGAATTAGCCAGGCATGGTGGCACACACCTGTAGTCCTAGCTACCTAGGAGGCTGAGGCAGGAGGACTGCTTCAGCCCAGCACTTTGAGGCTGCAATGAGCTATTATGGTGCCACTGTACTCTAGCCTGAATGACAGAGTGAAACGCTGTGTCTTAAAAAATATATATATATGTATATATTATTTATGATCTTGCATTTGCCAAGGGCAACTAACATTGCTTTCCATTATATTGATAGAAAATAAACTTGCTAAAATTGTAAATTTTGATGACCTAATAAATTAATTTGCAGAAAAGCAAGCCAGGAAAGCCTTTTGATCAATCAAGATACTATAACATTAATAAAGTATTATTATTTATTGCATTACATAAAATATGACAGGAAAAGTTTTTTTTTGCCATTTGTAAATTTATTTTGTTATTCATATATCACTATTACCCCTATTATGATTTTTTTTTTTTTTGAGACAGAGTCTCACTCTATTGCCCGGGCTAGAGTGCCATAGCGTCAGCCTAGCTCACAGCAACCTCAAGCTCCTGGGCTCAAGCAATCCTTCTGCCTCAGCCTCCCAAGTAGCTGGCACTACAGGCACGCGCCACCATGCTCGGCTAATTTTTTCGATATATTTTTAGTTGGCCAATTAATTTCTTTCTATTTATAGTAGAGACAGGGTCTCACTCTTGCTCAGGCTGGTTTCAAACTCCTGACCTTGAGCGATCCACCCGCCTCGGCCTCCCAGAGTGCTAGGATTACAGGTGTGAGCCACCGTGCCCAGCCTACTCCTATTATGTTTTATAAGTAATAAAAATTTTTAAAGGCAAAAGCTTTATATACTCTAGTACTTTTAGCAGCACTTATTTCCTGCACTTTGAACAAGGGTGCTGCATTTTTATTTTTTTCTGAGCCCTACAAATTATGTGGTCAGCCCTGTACCAGTGCGTTGAAGTCTCTCTAGATTGCAGAAAAGCTCATAGACATTTGAATTTTAAAAGTTCCTCTAAAATCTTCTGAAAAGAGGATTTTGGCCCTCCCTCAGGGGAACATGGGACAATGTCTGAAGGCAATTTTTTTGTTGTTACAACTATAGGGCTGCTATTGGCATTTAATGGGTAGAGGCCCAAGATGCTAGTAAACATCTTATAATGCATAAGACTGCTCACAAAACAAGGACTTACCCAGTCCAAAAAATGCATACTGTTGCAGTTGAGAAACCTGCTCTAGCATCTTGTTATGCAAGTGTGGTCTTTGGACAAGCAGCACAACATCCCTGGTGGGTTGTTTGAAATGCAGACTTTCAGGCCCCACCTCAGACCTCCTAAGTCAGAATCTGCATTTTAACAACATCTCTAGGTAATTTGTGCACACACAAAAGTTTGAGAAGCATTTAGCCATGGGATGCAAATTCCTAATGATATGTCTCAGACATGTGGGGGGAGCCCTATTCTACCCCTTCAGTCACACTGAATTAGGCCAGCCCTGCAGGGGCCCTAGGGACCATGCTGTTCCTGTCCCTTTCCTCTCATTTCTTGGCCATCCTCTGAGGCCCTCCCAGGAACGTGGTAGGCAGGCCCAGGTACAAGGACACTGAGCATTGTCCCACAGCTCCTCAGCCCTGGTACTCACTCTAATTTTGAACTTGTACTTCTGCCAAGCAAGTATGCAAAGAAGGAGAGCAGACTGGTGTCAGACCTGGGAACTTTAAAGCTCTGGCCTGTCTCCCACCTGTCCCCAGGCCTCCTGCTGCAGTGAGCCTGAGGACTCTGCCACATGCCTCCATGTACAAGGGATTGGCCCTTGGGCATGCCACTGCCTTTACAGCATGGGCCTTGGAACCTGCTCTTCTTCTGCCTGGAACTCCCTCTCCCACTTTATCTGCATCCTGCTGAGCCTTCAAGGCTCACTTATCTGCCCCTCTTGGGAGCTTTCAGTCTTCCTCAGGGTTCCATAGCTACCAGGAGACAGACCCATGATATGGCTCTAACCTCCAGGGTCAGCCAAGGCCTGGTAGGACCAAGTAAATGAAGGTCAGGAGGGGGCTGCATTAAATGCAGGGCTTCTGACCATACGGATGCAGGCCCAGTGTTTACAAAGCAGTCTGCAATGGATAGGAGAGCCCTGCACAGCAAAGAACCATCCTGTGTACCACAGACTCTTTTATGCCCCCATGGGATTTTAATGTAGGAAAAAAACCTGTTACGATGATCAGAAATGCAACTACAAGAGGATTGTGCTTTATTTTTCAGCACTTTACTGAGAGTTCACCATTTCAGAAAATGACAGCAACATTGTTCCAGGCAATTGCGTCACTAACACCGCACACCTACATCTGTCTGCACTTGTAATTGCAGTGGTAGTGGCTCTAGATGCAAGCAGCCTTTTCTTTCTTCTTTATATGACAGTTAGGGCATTGTATTAATTGATTATTTTTTAGTAAGCTTTTTATTGAATAACTACGTACTTCAAAAAAAGTTAACAAATCATAAGGGTGCATCTCTATGAACTTTTGCAAAATGAACGCATCTGTATAAACAGCGCTCAGATCAAGAAACAGAACATTCTCAGCATCTGGGAAGTCCACTCATGATGCCTCCAAGTCATAATTCCTCCTAAAGATAACTACTATCCTGACTTCTAATATTTTAAATTAATTTTGCCTACCTTTGAACTTTATGTAGTGGAATCATACATTGCATACTTGTTTTGTGTCTGGCTTCTTTCAGCCAAAATTATATTTCTCAGATTCATTCATGTTGTATGAATCAGAAGTTTGTTCATTCTTGTCATGTGGGCATATCACAACCTATTTATCCATTCTATTGTATGTAGACAGTTGCATTGTTTCCAGTTTCTGGCTAGCATGAATAACAGTGCTATGAACATTCTTGTGCGTGTCTTTTGGTGAACATATACACGTATTTATTTATTTATTGCAAATATGTGTGTGGGCAGATTATGCTATCTATGATTTTCATTTTGTGGTAGTGGAGGAGGGGTGTCATAAAATACTTGTTACCCAAAGGGGGCATGGGTTCTGAGAGAATGGTTGAGACCCTGCAGTTTGAAGCAGGTGCTTCTTTCCATTGTTTATTCGTGTGTCCACAAGGATTGTCCCTGCTGTCCTGTGCTCTGAGCTGGGAAATATCATGGCTGTGCTCTTTGGAGGGAGAGTCTGAGAATCTTGCCTTAGGGCTGGAGGGCAGAGGCTTGCATTCTCACTCCCACCACTAGAGGCCAGGCATTCACAAGGGACTGGGGACCAGTGGCCCCTCCTTCCAGGTTGGCTTCCTCTCAGGTTCCTGCCCCTTCCTTTTCCTTGGTAACTGGGAATCCAACTCTACTGGGAGGAAATGAAAAAAAATAAAATAAAATAAACAGAAATCTTTATGGTGCCTCATAGTGGAGGCAGATGGAACCAACACAGTTTTGGGGCATGAAACATTTCTTGCCTGGCCTGTGGACCCACCTTCCCTGTTAAATGTAGAGTCTCTGGAGTCTGGCTGCCTCCTGGGGGTCCTCTATGTGCTCCCTACACTCACTCACCTGACTGGCTCTCTTGGGAGCTTAGCTAGCTCCGGGCCACTGGGGCGATTCCTATGGGTTGACTTCTGCAGACACATGTGCTGTAAGCTTTCAGTTTCCCAGTTATAAATGTTTTACATTTCAGTTGTAAATGTTTAACAATTTGTTCTGGTGGTGGGGAGCTGATTTATAATGTTCGCTCATTTCAGTGGTGTAAATATTTCTACCATGTCTGATTTCAAGCTATCAATGTGATGTCACTGAATATGGAGGTGGGAAGAGATGCTAATTAGCATACTATTATATAGTATTTCCACTACACAGATATAATAGATGTAAATGAACTTGAAAGCATAGAGTATAATGTAGTAAAATAATTAGAAAGTGGTAAATTTTGAGTATTTATTACATTAACATTATAATTTATTTAATTTTACATATGTAATTTGATTTTCAATAAAGGCTGTATTTAATAACTGGTTCACAAAAATCTTGGAAATCTTACAATTGGTTCTTGGGAGACAGTACGAGCAGGCTTTAGCACACCACTGCAGGTAACCTGGTTTGGTCTACTTTTAAAAATCAGGTTTGCTTTTTACAGTGCCAGAGTGGCATTCCCTAAGAAGCAGGCAGGCCTGGCCCTGCTACTTAGTAACTGTGGCCTTGGCCTTATATTTAAACTTTCTGTATGCCAGTTTCTTCATCTTCAAAATGGAGACAATAGTATTAAAACCTATTCATAGGTTACTGCAAGGATTAAATGAGATCATATATGTAAAACCATTAGCACAGTGCCTGGCAGACAGTACATACTTAATAAATTGGAGCTTTTTTGTGTGTGTAGGGGTGTTGATTAACATGGTTGGGGGGAAGCTGCACCTTGGGTTATGGCTAGAGTGTCCCATTCCTGGCCAGCCAACAGGTCCTGGAGCCAAGAGCCCTGCTGAGGCACCGGGTCTGCCAGAGCTTCACAGCCCTGCGCCTGCCTCCCCACGCAATCTGAAAGAGGGGCACCGCCATTCTTCCACCCACTGGCAGTTCAGAGCTAGCAGGATCAATCATACAGCTCCCTCTTTTCACCATTAAATCACTTGAAAACGATCCATCAGGGCAGCCCTGGGGAAGAAAGTCTTAGAGGGAAAGCAGGGTCAAAGGCCCAGAGCAGTGGAGGGGGCGGGTGTAGGCTGGCTGACTAGAAAGGCCTCAGGCCAGGGGCTGTCTCCAGTCCCCTCCCCCTTCCCTGCTGACTCTCTCCCAGAGTCACTGCCCAGCCCTTGGGCAAAGGGCAGGGAGGAGTGGCAGGTCATCAGCTGGCTGGCACCTGTAGGCTGGGGGGATCTGGAATTCATCCTTCTTCCACTGGGGTTACCATGTGGGGACACAGCATGCAGATGCTCCCTTTCTACCTTGGCTTTTCCTTGTATGAAAAATGGGGCCAATGCTTTTTGCCAGCTTACCTGGTCTAGGTCAGGGACAGAAATGCTGGCAAGGACTATTCAGTGCTACAGAAAAGCAGGAGGGGCTGGGTTGTCCTCTTATATAGTTGCTGACTAGGCAGCCTCAAGTGCCTATTTTCTTTCCTTCTTCTTTTTTTTTTTTTTGTAATTTTGTAATCACAAGAACATCAAGTAAAGGTGCATATTTTCTAGGGCTGGGATCAGGGTTGGGGCAAGCAGGGAACCACAGTTGCTGCTCTGGGTAGCCTGGGTCTGAGCTCTGAGCTCTGACCTCTACAAAGACCCTCTCTGACCATTGGCCAACCAGGGATTAGGCCACCAAACCTGGCTCCCACAAGGTCCTATTAATAACAAGCTCCAAGGAAGGGTGCCCTGGGTGACAGTGCAGTCTCACATATCCAGAAAACCACCTGAGCTCAGGATCTTCTTCCTCCAGGGTGGGAGCTGCCCCTCAACTCCTTCTGGCCTAGCTCCCCGCAGCCCACACATCTGGGACTCTGACTTTCTGGGGTGAGTGGCCTGAATACTTACACTTCCTGGGCAGTCAACCAGGTTTACTTTCACGGGGCTTTGAAAGCTGCCCAAAGAATCTTGAATTGAAACATGAAACCCGTGCTAATTCCTGTATGAGATCAGACAAGCCAGGTATCTCACAATGCCTCAACTTCCTTATAGGTAAAACTGAAGATAATAATGTCTCTTCATTTTATGGGGCTGTTGTGAGGATAAAATAAGCTGGTATACAAAAAGCACTTTAAAATAGATGATGAGATACAGAAGCACAATTTGGGACGTTACTTACTATTTTTATTGAGTAGGAAGAGTCTCATGATCTCTTTGGAAAAGTGTGAACTTTGGAACAGACAAACAGGAATGAATTCTGGTTTTGCAACATACATACTTTGTGGTTTTGATAATTCACAAAAATCTCTCTGAGCCTCATGTGTAAAATGGTGTCAGTGATACTTAACTTGAAGTATTGGTGCCAAAATTAGAGGTTACGTGTATAAAGAAGTCCCTACCAAGTACCTGGTGCACAGTAGGTGCTCTCTATATAGTAGCTATCATTATTGCTACTATATGCAATAACCATAGCAACAGAGATAACATGTGCTTATTCTGAACCTTTTCTCTCACTTTGAGAGAGTCAACCCTTCTCTGTCCTGCCAGCAAGTGATAAAGGCACAGGCTCCTTGTTAGATTCCTGGGAGGGGAAGAAGGAGTAGCATGTCTCCTGACTTTTATCACAGGAGTGTCTAACTCATTCTGGTTTGCCCAGGATTGCCTTAGCCTTAGCCCTGAAAGTCTCATGTGCCAGGAACTCCCTTTGTCCCAGGTAAACTGGGATGGTTGGCTATTCCACTCACCACCAGCTGGTACCAATCTAACCCTTAAGCCAGCTTCCAGTGCCTAGATTAAGAGTATTAAGATGCGTGCTAGAAGTCTACGGCCATACCAGCCTGAAAGCGCCCGACCTCGTCTGATCTCGGAAGATGTGTGCTAGAAATTTGGAAGGACCCAGGAATATTACCTCAAAGAGGCATCTTAAGTCCTTTTAGAAAAAGGCAGGGTCTGAACACATAAGTGAAAATTAAAAAAATTAGCTCTGGCCTTAAAATTCATTATTTTAGGTATAAGAAACAAAAAATCAATTATGAAGGCCACATATTGTGTGATTCCATTTACAAGTGTTCGGAATAGGCAAATCTATAGAAACTGAAAGTAGATTATTAGTTGCCTAGGGTGGGAGATAGGGAAGGTGGTGGGGAGGGAGGAGATGGGGAGTGACTGCTAATGGGTACAGTTTCTTTTTAGGAGCTTGAAGATGTTCTAAAATTGATTGTGGTGATGGCTACACAACTCTGTAAATATACTAAAACCATTGAATTGTACACTTTAGATGTACAATTATACATTTTATTTTTTAGAGATGGGGTTTCATTATATTGCCCATGCTGGAGTACAGTGGTTATTCACAGGCATGATCATTGTACACTACAGCCTCGAACTCCTGGGCTTGAGCAATTCTCCTGCCTCGGCCTCTCAAGTCTCTGGGACTACAGGTGTGTGCCACCAAGTCTGGCTAAATTATTCTTAATCCTCATCTTGAGAAATCTTCAGTGGCATGAAAATAATATTTCCACTAGGCCAGGAAGTACCATCCCCATTTTGCAGGTGAGAAGAGCAAGGCCCAGAAGCAGACTGTAATGGGGGCTTTTGCTCAGCTCTATAGAGGAGGCCAGTGGAACACTAGGCAGGAGAGAAAGAGGGGAGAGAAAAGGCTGGTGAGCCAGCATTTACAAAAGAGACTCATCCTTACCTTGGCAATACAAAGCAGGAGGAAATGAATGCTATACTGAGGCTTACCCGAAGTGCAACAGAAGGGCAAGAAGAGAAGTTTTGGGAAGTTGTGAAGGGTAAGTGGGGAAGGCCTTCCAGGTAGAGGAAACAGCATGGGCACGGTGGTATGGGACTGAGCTATGACAATCGTGGCTTGTTAGAGACAAGCAGGTGGATTGGGGAGGCTGGAATGTGGGGTGTGAGGAGGGCTGGAGAAGATTTGGGCCAGATTGTGGAGAGCACTGGACACAGTCCTTGCTCATGAATTTGATTTCTTTCTGTGGATGCTGGGGGCCTGGAGAGGATTTTTAGGTAGTGATTCACAGATCTGTATAGGGTTTCAGTATCGATTTTTCAAGGTGAGAGGTGGCGAGTCTTGCATGAAGTCACTGAGACTGTTAGTGGCCAGCTGGGGCTCAGCTGCCTTGGGAAGATCTGACCTGCACCGTTGGTGCTTGCTTTTTCCCCTTTCCTCTCTTATTTTTCTCCTTCTTTCCATTTGTCTTCTCCAATTCTTCCTCCACCCTTTCCCTTGCTTCTTTCCTCCTTGTCCCCTTCCTGAGCCTTGGGTCTGCCTGGGGTGTTCACACAGGCTTTGCTGAGCTCTGCTGCAGACTCAGGCAGTTCTGATGATTGCTTTTCTTGCTTTTCAGTGCAGCCCCAATAGAGGGAGGGAAATGGGCAGAAAGCTTCTCCTCCATCTTCTCCAGTGGGTCTGGGCCCAAGAAGGCGGGGAAGAGAGAAGGCAGGGCAAGGATAGGCTTATGGAAAAGGTAGCAACAAGCCACAGCTGCTATGGAGCCCAGATGGGAGGGGTTCTCTTGGGGATGGGGATGTGTGCATGGGGGAGGGCACTCTGGCCTGTTTAGAACTACTTCAGGGACATGCCCTGTTAATTCACAGCTCTGTTCCTGAAAGCTTGCCTACTAGAACTAGGCCTGGTGAGAGGCCCTGAGGGAGCGAATACAAAGAGCATCTAGAAGAGGCTTGCCTGACCCATGCTGCAGCCAAGACAGAAGTCTGTGGGTCAAACAAAACGGTGGATTCTGCCACTGATTCTCAAGTAGGAGGGCCTCAACATTTATTAAGCCTCTGAGACAGGCACAAAGGCCCTGGGGCACAAAGATAAAAATCCAGTCTATGCCTGCTTTCTTCCCTTTCCTTTCTTTTTCCCTCCTTTTCTCCATTTGCCACCGCCTCGGAAACACACACCGAGGACATATCTACCTGCCAGGGCCTCAGTGAGAGGTCACCAGTAAGTGATGTAGCCATACAGCACAGACATACAGGCTACTCACATGGTGTATGCTGGCAAACAGCCTCAAGAGGCAAAGCTCAGGAAGAGGAAACAAAGGAGGATGGCGAGTTTCTAGCTCTGCCGGTCCTTGCCTTTAACACCAGTTTTCTCAACATTGAGATCCGTCGTGTACTTTGAGAATGCTTAAGGATCACTTCAGAATGCGTATTAAAATATGATAGATTCCCTGTCTGACCCTAGCTTTAGTGAATCAGAATGGCCGTAGGTGGGGCCCCAAATATGCATTTCACACCCACCCGCTCCCTGGGGCAATTTTAAGGTTAGCAGGCTGCAAACCATAGTTTGAGCAGCACTGCTTAATAGGGAGATAATAACCCGCTTCCGAGATAGGTCAGGCCTGCGATTCAAGATCTAACGAGGCAACATGCGTCAAAGAGCCTCGTAAACTTGAGAGCAATTCGATTCTTTGCAAATAATAGTAATCCAATAATCCGAATAAACATAATAGTAAAGGAACTGGAGAGCGCACCGGAAACGCAGCGCACTGCGAGCGAGCCGGTGCCACCGCCCGGTCCACTCCAGCGCACTCGGCGTGACTGTCCCTTTAAGGCCGCTCTCCCACCGCGGTCTCGCCTCCCGCGGGCGCACAGCCCGGCCCGCGGCGCGTGCGTGCGGAGCTTCCCGGCGGGGCGGTCTCGGCGGCGCGACGCCGGCGCTTGTTGCGTGCGCGCCCGGCTCCGCCCCTTCCCCGCCCCTTCCCCTCCGCGGGGCCTCCCCCGCCCGCGCCGTACAGCTGGGCCAGTGACGCGGGCGCCGCCGCCGCCGCCGCAGCGTTCCATTCTCCCAAGCCGGCGACCGCCTCGCCGCCTCCCTCCCGCCCGCTTCCTCCTCCTGCAGCGCCGGCCAGCGCGAGCCAGACAAGGGCACGCGGGGCCTCGCCTAGACCCGAAAGGGCTGCGGGCGCGCGCAGGCGGCGGAGCGGATCCGGCGGCGTGGAAGCTGCGAGCGCCCCCCTCCCGGAGGTGTCCGCCTGCTCCCGGGTGAGTTGTCACGGCGGCCGGGGCGCGACGGGGCCGGCATTGTGTCAGTTGCGCGTCCGGCGGCTGTCAGGGGCGCGGGGTAAGCGCGCACCGCCCGGAGGGACGCTGGCCGGAACCTGGGCCGGCTCCGGCTGCTCGCCGCGCTTCTCCGCGCCGGCCCGCTGTCACCCGGCCGCGAGCGGCGCCGCCGGGAGCCCCGCGCTGGCGTGGCCCGGCCCGGCAGGATTGCTGGGCGGCGGTGTCGGCTGTGTCCCGGCCGGGGGAGGACCGGACGGCTGGTTTGCGTCCGGGAACTTGGTGACCCGCAGTCCGGGGCGCGCTTTCCTGCGTCGCTGCCCAGACAGCGGGGAGAGCCAGACCCTTTGCGGGGCCAGTGCAGAGGAGGCAGGCAGAGGCCCTCTTTATTCCTGTTATTCTTTCAAGCCGAGTAGACCTGCAGGTCTTGCGCCGGGGCAGGGCTGGCTTAGCAGAGGTGGATTTCCTGAGGAAATCTTGGAGCCCGCGTGTGTGCGTGCTTGTGTGTGCACGGGAGCTTTCTGGAGCCCCCTCGCCTGGTCTGCTTTTTAATCTCAACAACTTTTCGTATCAACTGGGCTGAAACTCACCAAAATCGCTTCTTTTTAAAAAAGCGTATACATACATACAGACTTTCTTTTTTACGCCTTGTTTTTAGAGCCTGCAAACATTAGTGTGGTTTTGACTTTTCCCGCAGCTAAAGTGGAATAAGTTATCTGTAACGAGTTTGGGGCGGTGGTCGGGTGGGGGAAATGATTATGAGGACAGCCACGACCCAGGAGAAAAGAGGCGTCAAAATTAAATCTTTGGTTGGTTAAAGGGAAGTTCAGGTCTGGGCAAAGAGGCCTAATGCTGTTGTTCCCACAGAATTTTTTCTCTGTGGCAGGCGACATGGTGGGCTTTGTTACGCTTGCTAACAGAGGTTGTGTGTACTCTGTACAGAGGTGCAGTAAGATTACCCAGTTCAATTAGACCGTAGGTATTTACTCCCTTTCCAGATCTACACAGGATTGTGTCTTTCTACCCTTTACAGTGGCTAATTCATTTCTGGCTGTTTTCATTCCTCTGGTGTAAAAAATACATATGAATGATACATACACACACCTTTTCTGTTTTGGGAATTCCACACCCAAATTGTCACCATCTAGTGGAGGCTAGTAGAGACATGTGCCTGGCACTGAATTCTGAGTTTTCCGAGCTTTGCATTTTTAGCTAAATGGCTGTTCAACCAGAAATGAAATTGTTCACAGAGTTTGGGGGGTATGTATGCACCTCAGTAAAGGAGGTTTTTAATAAAGCAACAACAATAGCAATAATATGGAAGAGTTCTTGAGGACTTATTGTGTACCAAGCTTTGTGCTAAGAGCTTTTTTTTTCTTTTTTGTTTGAGAGACAGGGTCTCACTTTGTCACCCCTCCTAGAGTACAATGGTATCTGTCATCCTAGCTCACTTCAATCTCAAACTCCTGGGTTCAAGTGATCCTCCTGCCTCAGCCTCTGGAGTAGCTGGG
>VBSM01002121.1:638863-656889 GCA_008086735.1 Cheirogaleus medius | reverse complement strand
TGGGCTCAAGCCATCCTCCTGCCTCAGCCTCCTGAGTAGCTGGGACTACAGGCGAGTGCCACCATGCCCAGCTAATTTTTTCTACTTTTAGTAGAGACGGGGTCTTGCTCTTGTTCAAGCTGGTCTCAAACTCCTGACCTCAAGCAGTCCTACCGCCTCTGCCTCCCAGAGTGCTAGGATTACAGGTATGGGCCCAGCTGAAACTGGAGTCTCTCTAGAACCTTCTCAAAGCACTACTTTTTCAGGCTGTTTCTTAGACCATGAGCATTCCTAACTCTTTCTCCAAGGTTCACACTTATGGTATGTTTGCATAACATTTGTTTCATTCAGTACTCACACGTATTTATGTGATACTGAATGTATACCAGGCCCTGTGCTAGGTATTGGGGATGCTGCAGTGAATAAGACAGAATGCAGCCATGCTCTCATGGAGCTCACAGTCTTTAAGGCAGTTTATTTTGGTTTATGTTGTTAGCTTCCATTAATGGTCATTTGCTGCTTAAGGACTTTCTGCTCCATAAATTAAACAGAGGACAGTATTATTTTGAGGCCAGATAGATAGGACTTCTTGTCTACAGTGATTTTTTTTGGATACTTCAGTAAAAATGGTAGATGAAACAAACCTTCACCTACACCTAGACAAGGACAGGTCCCAGGGTGCTCAGTGGGAGTGAACCCACTGTCAAATGGCAGAGTTTAACTTCTTGGTTGAGACCTGCCTTCTCAAAGCCTGGACTTTGGTCAGATAGAAGAGAGAGAAAGATGGAATGAGGTGTTACAGATGCAGGCTGGCAGATGAAGAGACCTCAGCACTTTGGTTTCCTAGCCATTCTCTGGGGTGTGGTGATTGAACTTGTGCTCTTATGTAATGATGCATCTTCTGGTAGGGGATTTCCTCCTTTGCTGTTGCTGGGGTAGCAATTCCTACAGCAACGCTCGCGCTACACACACACACACACACACACATACACACACACAGGTGCGCACGCGCGCACATACATGCACATACCGCTCCAAAGGCAGTAATTTACCTGGATTCTTAAAAGTAAGAACTTTCAAAATTGTTGCTGCTAAGCGTTGTTTCACTCCCTCTATGGTTGTCCATTTCCCATAAAAACTTGCCTTTCACTTCATGTCTTGTGCTCTTTTTCCATATCCCTTAGCTCTTCAGACAACCAGGTTACTACTGTTATCGTCCCTCTATAGGCCGGGAGAAATAACAGCATCTTTAAAAAAAAAAATAATGAGGTGCATAATCTTCCTGATTTCAAATGAACAAATGAACTGGAGAGAATGATGCAGAACCACTTGCCAGCAGAGAGGGAAAGCCAGAGAGCACATGTGCTTGTCTTTCCCTTCAAGTTCCCCATTGACTAAGGGACAATTCACAGGTGGTGGTGGCAGGGCCCACCTACAGGCCTGAATGTTAGCAGATCCACTGGGCCCAGGTTGTGTAATTGCCATACATGAAGCATTTTATTGAGTGCCTGAATTGACATGCGATCTCCTAGTAGAAGTTGACAAGCAGGATTCATTTTCCCTGTTCCATCTGCCTGGATACTGGGGAAGTCTTGTTTAGGGGGCATTCCATCAAGCAGTAGGAGAAAGATGAGAAGTAGCAAATAGAGGAAGGAGCCCTGTGTCTTGTCTTTTTTTTTTTTTTTTTTTTAACTTTGAGAGCAAATGTTGCTTTGTTGCAGACTTCAGCGCTGAGGATTGGATTAAGAGTGGTAAGCATTGGGACAAATGCACATGTGATGATAAAGAACCTTTCCCCTTGTTTTCAAGATGGTTTCAATCTATGGGTCACCCACATATTCCACTGTAGTGAAATTTCATTTAGTGGAATGATTTTTAAAAAATTAATGTTCTTAAGTTATTTTGCCACATTGCAGGGACCTTGGAAATTAGAGCAGTGAGAAATACCGCCTCTAAAGGGGGAAGGCAATTTCCATATTGATGGGAGTGACGGCTTCAGCTTGAGGTTGGGGCTGGATGCTTTGTGAGGGGTGTTTGAAGCTGTAGATCTCAGACCTAAGAAGCAGTCAGGTGAGCCTGGGGTGACTGCCCTTGGGCATCAAGATTATTCACTCTGACACTGGCTCAGATTCAAGGCAACAGCTGTTGTTCCCTTGTATGTTCCCCAGATAAAAAACTTGCCTTTTGCTTCATATCTTGTGTTCTTTTTCCATATCCTTAGTTTTTCAGACAACTAGGTTACTACTGGTATCATAGTTACCACTCATGGTCAGTTCTTGAGTGTCTGTGTAAAAATCTTTCATCTGAAAAAGTAGAAGTTCTGGGACAAGAGGCACCTCTTACAAGGCTTAGGTTTCAGCAGCTGAGCCTGTGAGATACCTGTGTTCTTTCTGCTGCTTGTGCTCACGGTGTCTGTGATGGTGTCCTTTTTCTTTCTCTTTTAGTTTTTTGGCCTAGAAACCAGCAGGGTTCCTCCATTTGCTCTCTCATCTTCTGGTTCTTACCTGAGTGTGGAAGTCTCCACTCTGCTGGTAGACCTCGCAGTGGTGCTGAGCTGGGTCACTTCAGCTGTGAAAGGCCAACTGTGCTTCTGTCAGGGCTGGGGGACAGTTGTGTCTCTGTGAAGGTACTGGGTACAGCGACAGCAGGAAGTGCAGCAACTGCAGTGAGAACTGAAATGGGTTTCACAGACTCTGGTGTTGCATGTGACGTATTCTCCCTCCCTGACTCTTCTATCTCAAAAAAGGAAAATAGCCACCCTTGAAACATCTGAAGGCTGCATGCCAAGAATTCATGCAGTACTCCTGAAACAGGATATTACTGAAGCATTTTTCTCAAGCAGAAACAGATGTAGTTCCCTGTTACTGTTGCCAGTGTTAGTAGAGCCTTAAAATTACCTGATAGCAGTGTGCCCTTAAATGTACTCTCCCCTCCCACACACATACACAAGTGTTTTATTTTATTTTTTGGCAGAGCCTCTTTGCTTGATTTGGGGAGGAAGTTAGCCTGGGATTCCTGATGACAGTAATAGGTTCTCAGTGGGTTAGCAGACGGCAGAGGTGGTGACTGACAATTTTTTATTACTCAGAAGAGGATCTTCTATGGTGAAAAATTAAATTATTCAGGATTCTTTTCTCCTGTACTTGGAGATTAGAAACAAAACCTCAGAGAAGAGACACGAATAGGAAATCTTTCCCAGCCTCTCCTTTCTTACCACCCTTTCTCAAGGAGAGGGAATGTCTAATCTTTCCACGTCCAATCTACTGCCAGCAGTGACTTGCCTTCACCCACAGAAATTTAAGATCAGTGTGTGGAATTGCCCTTTATGTAGGCTGTCCTTGCAGAAATTTTCTTTGGCTAGACTAGGCTTCGACTTCTGACAAAGCCAGTAAAATGAAACTGGCTTATGGGAATGGGATAAGAGCCTGTTTATCCAATTTTTCCTTTTTTGGTGGTTCTCAATTCATCTCAAACTGAGTGGGTAGAAGTTTGAAAAAGGTAACTTGAAAAAGAGAACAAGGTGGTTTTGCTTATTTTCATTTTAAATTGTAGTAGTCTATGCAAACTATTTTCGAGAAGACTGAGAGGGATTTTTTTTTTTTAAGTTGTCCATACACTGGGACAAGATTACAGAAGAAAGCTTGGAAAATAGAGGAGAAAAAAAATCACCATGATTCTACCACTCTAACACAACCTTACTTTCTATATATTTTGCTTTTTTCATATTTAGTTGATAATCCTGTGTATTCAATTTTGTTTTTTTTACATAGTATTATATCATAAACACTTTCCTATGATGACACATACCCTTTATAATTATTTTTAATGGCTTTATAATATTTCATTGACTAGATGAGCTGTGACTTAAATATCTTTCCTTATATATCTGGATTATTTCTATATTCAAGAAAACTTTTGGGGGGATGGCATTTTATTTTGTCATAAGTATCTTTTAAAGAAACAGGTTTGTTGAGATCTAATTTACATATCATAAAATTCATCCATTTAAAGTATATAGTTCAATGAGTTTTAGTGTATTTACAGAGTTGTACAAACAACACCATAATCTAATTTTAGAACATTTTCATCACCCCACAAAGAAACACAAACATGTGGTATAGGGCATATATAGCCCTTTGTCCAACAAGATAGACAAAACCACACCCAGCTAATTCTTTCTATTTTTAATAAAGACGGGTTCTCGCTCTTGCTCAGGCTGGTCTCAAACTCCTGAGCTCAAGGGATCCTCCTGCCTTGGCCTCCCAGAGTGTTAGGATTACACCACGCCTGGCCTTATTTTTACTTTGAAGTTAACTTTCTCCTTGGTTATGCAGTTTGTTTGAGGAAGAGCAGTGTTATAGCAAAATCTCTTGGTCCTACTGTGGTATCGCAGATATTGCCCTAACTCAAGAAAAGATGCTAACAACAACAAAAAATAATCGTGTGTTTAAGTTTTAACTCTGCAGTAGCATTGCTTCTAAATCTTTGGTGCAGAACTTTAAACATTAGCGAGAGTTGACAGTTGCAGTAGTCCCTAAATTCAATGCACATATACTGCTGCTTTAAAAAAATAAAGAGGATTTTCATTGTGAAAGAGTCAGTTTGAAATTGCATCTTTGTGTTTTATAGAGAGAACTTTGTGTTTTATAGAGGCCCTACAGAGCCTTCCTTATCAAATATAATTTATAGTTCTCAGAAGGTTTTCCTTTTCTTGTGAAAAATTCCATCCCAGGGTTCTGTGCACCTGCTCAGGGGGCTTCTGCTAGGCTGGGGAGCGGAATGCTTACTGGACAGAGAGCCAGCCAGCAAGGTAGGGAGGAGGGAGAGGGGCTGTGAGTATGTAGGTGGGAGAAAGAGTGCTCTTTAGAACAGCTCCCACAGGGCTTTTACAGGTGGACCTAGGCTTACACTCGAGGTTAAAAATACAGATCATGCCAAACACAAAAGGAGCAGGTGGTGCTGCCTGGAGTGTCATTTCCTCTACAGGATCTATCCCTGGGTGATTTTACATTATGCCAACCAAATTAATGAAATAATGCAACAGAATGTCTCCTTTAGCACTTGCCCTAATTCAAACTACAGGTTGAGTATTCCTAATAGGAAAATCCGAAATGCGAAATGCTCCAAAATCTGAAACTTTTGAGCACCCACATGATGCCCCAAGTGGAAAATTCCACGTTTGACCTCATGTGATGGGTTACGATTGTTTCATGTACAAAACCATTACAAATATTTTGTAAAATTACCTTTCCTGTGTGTGTGTGTGTGTGTGTGTGTGTGTATGTGTGTGAATGCAGCCGTAACTTACCCGCCACATTCACTGCCAATTTTGGGATTTGGGGCAGGCCCTTCGTGTTAATGTACATTGTATTCCCAAGTTCTAGAGTTTCGAAAGGCTGAGTGAGGTGAGACAAGCTCTTATGTGAAGATTCAGATTCTTGACTGTAGCTATCTAGATGCTACCAAACTCCTTGCACAACGAACCAAGTATGTGAAGAAAGACTATGTAGGCTCATGAAATGTTAGGGTTGGGAGAGTTGGGACTTTATTCTACCTTCTCATTTTATAGAAAGGAGAAATGGGAAATGGATGCTCAGAGCTGACTTTCTTCAGTGGTGAAATGGCCAGTAGAGAAGCCAGGGCTTCCGATTCGTAGTGATTTCTCTACCTCCTTGTGATCACCTCCTTGTTTCTCCTCTTCCTCTGGGCCTGTCCCACGAAAGAGGCTTGAGAGTCCATCAGGGTGTGTTCATCAGGTTCATACTGTTTGGAGCAAACTCAAGTCCTTTCTGTGATTGTGGTTTTGAGTCTAATAATGAAATTACAAAGGGGAATGAGTCTTTAAGTCCAGTTCTTCTGAGGGAGAACTATTCTTAAAATGAGTGTATTTGTGCTTAGGCTGGGCCTGCTTAACTATTTAATTTAATTTAATTTTTTTTTTTTGAGACAGAGTCTCACTCTGTTGCCCCGGATAGAGTGCCCTGGCGTCAGCCTCGCTCACAGCAACCTCAAACTCCTGGGCTCAGGCAATCCTCCTGCCTCAGCCTCCCAAGTAGCTGGGACTACAGGCATGCGCCACCATGCCCGGCTAATTTTTTCTATATTTTAGTTGGCCAATTAATTTCTTTCTATTTTTTAGTAGAGATGGGGTCTCGCTCTTGCTCAGGCTGGTTTCGAGCTCCTGAGCTCAAACGATCCGCCCACCTCGGCCTCCCAGAGTGCTAGGATTACAGGCGTGAGCCACCGCGCCCAGCCTGCTTAACTACTTTATTTCTGTGCTGTGTACTTTTGCCATTTAAAAGCACCACTTGACCCCAGGCCAGTGAGATGTGTTCTCTGTCATATTTCCCCCTTGGGCCTCCCTTGCCCAGGTGGAACAGTGGCAGGTGCTGTTGACATCCTAGGTATTGTCTAAAGATTGGGAACATGCTATCTGGGAGAGCTGATCCTGCCCCCACCCCACCCCCAGCCCATGAGCAGACCAAAACCTTCACAGCTGTGGTTCTGACTTCCTCGGGCTTATTTTATGTGGAATCAGCCACCCACCCAAATGCAGTGTGAACACACATCTCTAACTGTGTCTAACCAGCCAGGAAGGAAACAGGTCATATATGCTGGCTTTCCCCATCCCTGAAAGCCAGTGAGCAGAGTTTTGTTTTCAGTGGGTGCTGCTGTTTCAGTTGGCATGTTCAAGGCATTGCTAGAGAATTACCGAATGGTATGTTGGCTGGTCCACACCTTTATCAATCCTTGATTTCCATCCTCCTCCAGGTAGAAACTCTGCGATGGGAAGGCCATCTGCCTCCTTGTTTCAGTCTTGTGGGGATTTTGCTTGTCACATAGCAGGATAGCAAGAAAAACAGGCTCTGCATTTCATAAGAGTTCATTGATCCATCTTTTTTCCGCCTTTACATGCACCCTCAAGTCATAATAATTTGTGAGCTGATAATCTGGTTGGGCTATGATGTCAGGCTGGTGGGAGGTGGATAGATGATTGCTGCAGAAACCAAAAGGAAGTAAACCTAGGTGTTTGGCAAGTAACCAGTGAAATGCCTGTTCTATGTGCTAGGTGTACAGTAGTGAACAAAGGGTAAAATGGACACAGTATTGCCCACACAGAGTTTGCAGTTTGGGGGAATACACACGAGTTATTTAATTTGAGAGCAGTATTGGAGGAATCTGTTGTGTACAGTAGATGTTCAGCTTGACTTCTCTGGCTTTGTCAGTGACTTCTGTGCTTCAGACCAATAGTCACCCTGGAAGGGAGAAGAACTTGAAAAGTATCCTTGGAGAGTTTTCTCTGGCTTCCCTAGCAAGAAAGTAAATTGTCTCTCTCTGCAGTGAGCTAGGTCTGAGAATTTGGTATGAAGATTCCTGTTTTCTGGCTTTCCTTAACCAATTAGTTTTTAATCTGGAAATGTTTTCAGACCCTGAAATATCATTTTTTTAATTAAGAGAGAAAAGGAGATGTAGGTTCAACTGTGAGAATCTGGAAGAAGGGAAATAGACAGGATCAGTTGAATGAATTCATTAGAGAATCTTTTTTTCCTCTCTTCTCTCTCCCCTAAGCCTCAATGTTAGATAGAAATGTTGATTTGCAAGCTTTTTCTTCCTGATGTATCTGTGGCTTTGTAACTTGCCGGGGACAGTGAAAGACCTAGGCTCTCACCCTCCCCTGCAATATGTTTTACCTTTGTCATAGCCATCTATGCTGACATCGAAAGTTCCCTGAGGTCAGTGACTATCTCGTCCACTTCTTTGTACCCACTCCTGGATTAATGGGTTGATTAATAAGTGATTGACTAGGTGTAGAGGATTAAAATAACAAGTGTAGGAGGGCAAGGTGGCTTTGAGGCCGTGTGCCTTGATGACAAGGAATGAAAGTGGTATTGTTGATGAAATTCTAAAAATGGAGACATTTGGAGGGAGGCCTGGTTTGAGTGAAAAACAAATATAAACAAGGCGATAAAAAGCTGTTAGCATTCACCAAATTCACCCTGACTGGTGGCAGGTCAAGAAGATGGCTCAGGAACCATGGCAGTAGGAGGTGAAGGAGAGAAGGGCTATTGGAGGTATCCAAAATGTCCTAGCAAGGCCAGCCAAAAACAAACTACAGGACCCCTTATAATGGGTGAAGACCTTTATTTCTAGAATTCTGTTGTTCTTTTAAAAGCCTCAGGAGGCATCATTCACTCCCTAAAACCAACTTACACATTTGCCTCTGCAGTTTGGAGAAATATATTTAGTATCCAATGTGAATTTGCTTGCAGGCAAAGAAATAGTTAATACAGAATGACTTGTTTCTCTTTGCTCTCCAGAATTGAGCTTTTTTGGGGGCAGTTCTATTGCTTCTAGAATTATATAATTGGGTGGGTCATCTCATTCGAAGGTCTGTGCGTGCTTTTCTAAAAGCACTTCTTTGAAAGAAGGGCTACTCTGTACAAATGCTGACATACTTTTCTTGGGATATGTGTGAGCGACAGTAGAATGAATGGATTTCAGAGCCTTTGGTGTTAGTATAACTTTCTCTGAATAGTGAAGATACTAGTAGGGTAATGCTAAGGCAACAAGGTGAGGTATTTTTCAAATAACGCATCTGAGTTTATTCATTAATTGAACAAGTATTGGATATTCTTTCCCATATAGTAATTATCTCCCTGCAGGAATTCTTTGCAGCACATAGTTTAACAACTATGCATTTTTTGAATTGTCCTCCAATGTTTTGGGTGGTCTTTTCTCCTCATAGATTTCAACCCCCTTGAGGATGTTTTAAATTTCCTCTGTGTTTACCATGCAGGCTGGACATCCATGTTAACAGCAATAAAGATTTTCTCATTCTACAAAGTGCTTTTATATAAGATATCTCATATAATACTATTAGGTCCATTTTACACATGAGAAAGAGAAGGCCTTTGGCAAACAGTGCGTGTTTTGCACTGTACTTGTATAATAGGGATGCTGAGTCAGCTGAGGCTCAAATGCTAACTCAGACACTGGTATGATAGTTCATGCTCAAAAATGGGAAACCTTCTGGGATTGCAATTTTAGCTTAACAGCAATACTATAGCAATAGCCCCTTTTCTGTTCCCCCACCCCCATCTCAGCACAGGAACCCTCAAGTTCCTGTTTTTTTTTTTTTTTTTTTTTTTTTTTTTTTTTTTTTTGAGACAGAGTCTCACTTTGTTGCCCAGGCTAGAGTGAGTGCCGTGGCGTCAGCCTAGCTCACAGCAACCGCAATCTCCTGAGCTCAAGCAATCCTTCTGCCTCAGCCTCCCTAGTAGCTGGGACTACAGGCATGCGCCACCATGCCCGGGTAATTTTTTCTATATATATTTTTAGTTGGTCAATTAATTTCTTTCTATTTTTAGTAGAGACGGGGTCTCGCTCAGGCTGGTTTTGAACTCCTGACCTTGAGCGATCCGCCCGCCTTGGCCTCCCAGAGTGCTAGGATTACAGGTGTGAGCCACCACGCCCGGCCAAGTTCCTGTGTTTTTATGTGCTGATAGGACTAAAAGGTGAACGTGTTACTTATAGTCGTGTGCCACATAATGACATTTCGGTCAATGATGAACTGCATATATGACGGTGGTCCCATAAGATTATAAGGGAACTATCGCCTAGTGACGTCATGGCCATGGTAACATCATAGCACAGTGCATTACTCACGTGTTTGTGGTGATGCTGGTGTAAACAAACCTGTGCTACCAGTCATATAAAAGTCTAGCATATACAATTATGTATAGTACATAGTACTTAATAATATAATAAACGACCATGTTACTGGTTTATGTATTTACTGTATTTTTTATTGTTAGAGTGTACTCCTACTTATAAAAAAAAGTTAACTGTAAAATGGCCTCAGGCAGGTCCTTCAGGAGGTATTCCAGAAGAAGGCATTGTTATCATAGGAGATGACTGCTCCATGAGTGTTATTGCCCCTGAAGACCTACCAGTGGGACAAGATGTGGAGGTGGGAGACAGTGATACTGATCATCCTGACCCTATTTAGGCCTAGGCTAATATGTGTGTTTGTGTCTTAGTGTTTAACAAAAAAGTTTAAAAAGTAAAAATAAAAATAATAATAAAAATAATTTAAAAAGTAGAAAAAAGCTTGTACAGAAAGGATATAAAGAAAAAATATTTTTTATAGCTGTACAATGTAGGTTTTAAGCTAAGTGTTACTACAAAAGAGTCACAAAATTTAAAAAATCAAAACATTTGTAATGTAAAAATGTTATAGTAACTAAGATTAATTTATTATGGAAGAAGATTTTTTAAAATAAATTTAGTGTAGCCTAAGTGTATAGTGTTTATAAAGTCTACAGTAGTGTACATTAATGTTCTAAGCCTTCACATTCACTCACCACTTGCTCCCTAACTCATCCAGAGCAACTTCCTGTCCTGCAGGCTCCATTCACGGTAGGGGCCCTATGCAGGTGTACCATTTTTTATCTTTAATACCATATTTTTATTGTACTTTTTGTATGTTTGGATATACACAAACTTACCATTGTGTTACAGGTGTCTACAGCATTCAGTACAGTAGACACCCGTAACACACATTATCATGCTGTACAGGTTTGTAGCCTAGGTTATACTGTATAGCTGAGGTGTGCAGTAGGCTATTCCAACTAGGTTTGTATAAGTACACTCTGTGATGTTCACATGACATTGCCTAATGATGCATTTCTCAGAAAGTATCCCCGTCGTTAAGTGAAGCATGACTTTATTTGAAAGGGCAGCTCTTGTTTCACAATCAAGGAAAAAGCATTCCCATGCAGTACAAGGGGCTTTGATTTTTATTTTTTAGAGGAGGGGGGAGGCCAAAACCATGGTGTCTAGAAATCCATGAAGTTGACAGGTTATTAGAGGGTCCAAATGAGAGTAAGCCAGAGCAGAAATTCTGAATTCTTTGGGGTCTAAGGACTCTGTGATAGGGATTTTGAGCAACTGTGCAAGCTCACCTTGTATCAGGCATTGCTGGAATTTTCATTCTAACTGTCCTGCTGGAGTGTCCTGACTCTAGGCAGCAATGGTGAGTCCAGGGCCCCCCTAAATACCCCACACACTGTTGCCAAAGGGGACTACCTTCACCTCAGAACTTTTGAGGGCTCCCAAAGGAGGTTCCTTTTGCTGCTGACATGAGGAGCCCAGCATGTTCTGTAGGTGAGGCTCCTCTTCCCCATCGTCCTGCCCATGTTTTTGGCTGAAGATGAGCCTGTGTGAACGGTGAGGAGGTGGAGATGAAGGTCCTGCCTTCCCCACAACAGCTTAGTTTGAAGGAATTCAGTGCTGATACTCTTGGGGCAGGGGTGTGCTTGGACAGCCCTGTTTGTTTTTCTCCCATTTGGTTGGGAGAGTGGAGGAGTAAGATTGGCTTTGGGCCAGGCACTTTTCCTTTTCCTGTGATGAATGAAAATAGACAATTGTTTTAAGAAGTGGGTACTTAATGGGAGGCAGTGGGAGGTCTTGGGCTTTGGAATCAGAGTGACCCTGCTTTCTGTCTCAGCCCTGCCACTTACCAGCTATATGACCTTGAGCAAATTTAATCTGTTTGATCCTCAGTTTTATAATTTGTAAAGTAGAAATGATGTTGTCACTACCTGTCTCTAGAAGGGATAGCTACCAAAATATTAATGATCACCTCATGTGGGGAATTCTGGGTGATGAAAGGTAAAGGGAACTATAACTTCTTTTTTTATTTTTCTTTTCTTTTTGAGATAGAGTCTCACTGTGTTTTTCGGGCTAGAGTGCTGTGGTGTCAGCCTAGCTCACAGCAACCTCAAACTCCTGGGCTTGGGCGATCCTCCTGCCTCAGCCTCCTGAGTAGCTGGGACTATAGGCATGTGCCACCATGCCTGGCTAATTTTTTCTATATATTTTTAGTTGTCCAGCTAATTTCTTTCTATTTTTTTAGTGGGAACGGGGTCTCGCTCTTGCTCAGGCTGGTCTCGAACTCCTGAGCTCAAATGATCCTCCTAACTCTGTCTCCCAGATTGCTAGGATTACAGGCATGAGCCACCATGCCCAGCCTGGGGTACTTTATTTTTTAAAAAAAGGATTTTCATCTGACCTTGTGGCTCTGGGTGAGTCTCTTAACTTTGTTAAGCTACAGCTTCAACTGAAAATGGGGGTTAACAGTAGTATCTATGCCATATGGGGGGTTTTGAGGGTTAAATGAGATGAGACATGTCAAATGGCTAACCTGATATCTGGCACTTAGTGCTCAGTAAATATTAGTTATCAGCTGTTATCCTCACAACTATGCTTGAAGATAGATGGGATTGGTACCCACTTTAATGTTACAGAAAGTGAGGCACAGAGTAGGTAGGAGGTGACTTGTCTTAGGGGCAGGTGTTGGGTTAGCAGCAGAAATGGGGCTGTCGCCGGCATGGTCTCCTTCATGGTTCAGTGCTTGCCCTGTCAGAGTGGGGTGGCAGCAAACCACGGAGGAGGCCTCACGGGTACGTGGGCAGGAAGCATTGGCTGGGCTGTAGATGTGAAACTAGCAGAGCACCGCCTGTCTAGACGGAAGTGTTATCGAGGGTTGGTGTGTTTGGTGGGGTTGAGTGAGTGGGAGAGGCCAGCTTAGGACCACATCCTTTCCCCACTCTCCAGGGTAGATGGAACGCATCCAGAGTGACCAAGGGGAGGGGCTTGTTTCGTCTCTCAACTCTTTTTCACATCCTTCTGGTCTTGGTAAGTGGCACACTCCCTACCACTACTACCCTTGTTGTGAGCCTAGTTCACTGAACTCTGTCAGGTCTGGAAAATTCAGGTCTGGCCTCTGTGACCCTGTCTCTGCTAGTAGAGTCTACACTGACAGCCATGTAGCCCGAGTCTGCTTATTGGCTTCCTCTTTCATCCTGGAAGGCCTAAACCAGGACGGGCTCAGTTTCTCTAGGGCAGCTGTCCCTAACCTTTTTGGCACCAGGGACCGTTTACATGGAAGACAATTTTGCCACAGACCGGGAGTGGGGGTGGTTTCGGGATGATTCAAGTGCATTACATTTATTGTGTACTTTATTTCTATTATCATTACATTGTAATATAATATATAATGAAATAATTATACAACTCACCATAGGTTTGGGGACCCCTGCTCTAGGGGAAAGCCTCTCTCTCCGCACCACTTTGGTGCTGCCCATAAGGTGCTACCTGCTCCCAGAATTATCTGCCTGTTTGTGGGACTGAATGGTTGAGTTAAAGCCAGTCTTGGTGGCAAATAGGTATTGAACTTTGCTGTGGGTTTCTGTTCTGTATATTCACAATTTGAGAGGAAAAAACTCTGAGTGATTTCTGCCCAGTACTGTTTCCAGAGAGCAAGAGATTTTCCACCCTAATCTTAGACCAGGGGCCAGAGCTGATCAAGCCCCCAGCTTCCCACCTTGGCTTTTTACAATATACTTCTCACCATTGCCTTTTCTGTTCTCTCCTTATCAGACTTTCCCACATTTGCCCTGTTCCCTTCCAGCTTCACAGGGGTCATGAAATACTTACCAGCTGGTGAAAAATGCAGGCAATGCAATGTGAAATGTTTTACCAATCTGAGTTTGCATAGTGGACTGGAAGGAGTGTGTGTATTTGTACAGACTCTTGCAACATTTGGTAGGTTTTGCGTAGTTTACATGTCTTCCAAATATACTCTTTTCCAAATTTGCATTTAATGGTGGCTGGTAAATCCTGTAGTTCATTTTTCTTTGGAATAAGTACTTGCTGTGGGTATTGGGTTCATACTTTATAATTCCCTATTAGGATCTGAAAATTACGAGGTGGCCTACCTTTGAGGCACCTACTTTTTCTTAACACCAACCGAGTCACTGCACCTCTTTTGAGGAGTCTGCTTTGACTCCTGTTGGCTTGGCAACAGGAAGATCCTAGGAGGCTCATATAGACCTTGGGGTCTTTAACTAATTGCAAAATAAGAATCTTCAGTGGAGAAACCCCCCTCCCACCTCCTTGGTGAAAGCCCCTCTAAAACACAAGTTATTCAGGACCTTTATCATGTTTCTTTAGTATTTATCTGGTTTTTGAGGATAGTCTTGCTTAAATTAATTCTGGTTTTAAGGGCGATGATTGAAAGTTTTAGAGGAAGTACTTAGAACCAAGCTCTGGGTTCATTTCAGGCCTAATCACGAATTTGCAGGAGCAGCTTCAGTACACCAGGGAGAGCGGCAATGGCACGCTGCCTTGGAGCTATCATCTAGCATGCCACCTTTGGGGGACCATACTGTAGGTAGTCCCTGGCCTATGTAAAGTTGTGCCTGGGCCTTATTGGAAATGAACCAGGTGGTATTTCTAGTAAATCCGGCAGATGTTCTTGTTGTCAGAGTTAATTAAAAATTTTTTACGTGTAAATGTGGATTTATGGGATTCTTCCTTTTGGGGTTTTAGTCTCATGTGGAGGTGCTGCTCCTACCCAAGCTTTTATTTGTTCTTTGCTTCTAACCTGAAGTGACTCTTAACTCCATGTCTTCCCATGCCCTCTGATTACTTTCTCTCATCAAATGGGTCATTTGTGGTGGGGAGGTATGGAGTGACCAGTCCTCTCTAGCATAATTTGAAGATTGCCATGCGCCTGCTACAGAGATATCGTTGGTGATCAAAGTGTTCATCATTTGAGTCATTCTTTTGGGTTAAGACATTTGTATTTAGCAGGTATGATGTCTAGAAAGAGTGGCTATATCAGAGTAGCCCAGAAAATAAGAAAAATCCCTTGGGAGTGGAACAAGTTGGGAAGTATTGAGTGCATGCTGTGTACCAGGCACCGTACTAGGTGCTTTATCTAGGTGGGCTTATCTTCACTGTATAGATCAGAAAACCAAGCTCTGAAACGTTAAGTACTGTAATTTACTGTGTTGGACCTAGAGCCAAAGTTGGGGTGATCCCAAAGCCTGTGGTCTTTTCATATTTGGACTAGAAGGTTAGGGTGGAGGGTTGAGGTGGTGAGGGAGCAGAGTGCCTGGAGAGTGGAGAGTAGGGCCAGGTGGGAGCTGCAGTGAGGGGCACAAGGGAGTGGATGGTCCTGGGAAGGGTGTGGAAAGGAGAGGATGGTGAGCAAAAACAAGCCACAGTGGAAAAAGAGAAATTGGGGTGTCTCTTGGAGGGAGCGTAATGTTGGATGCTGGGGACTCTTCCCTGAGGGGCCAGGGAGGGACCACAGGGGCCTGGAGGACCAGATAGCCTTTGTATTTAGGTAAGTGGCAGTTGGGCCCCCACAGGAAGCCTTTTAATCCTTGTTATTTATAGACTGGCCTGTACTCTACTGAAAGGCAACTCCTATTTCAGTTAGCAAAGGCCGCATTATCTGTCTTTGAAACACCGGCTTTATGGTATCCCCATTTGGCCTAGTGGGCGGGGCCGGGCAATGCCCCGTTACATTATCCTGATTCCCTGCTGCCACAGAGGTTTTTCAGGGACAGTTGTGCCATTTCCCTCTGAGTGACCTCTGGCTGACTCCTCTCCTGCAGATGCTCCTTTTCCTCTTGGGGATGAGTTGGAGCCGGGACTGGGAAAGGCAGCCCTCTTGTCTCTGTTCCAGTTGGCCAGGAGTGCCCAGCAGTGATGATTGTCACCATGTGGCTGTCGCTCTGTTTGCAGCATGACCAACCCTACAGTTAGTCAAATTTAACGTGGATTTGTTGAGCACCTGCTAGCGTGTGTTTGTTGGGGGTAGTATATGAAGATGATGGTGGCAGGTCTCCCACCCACTGAGGGTGACTGATGAGTAAACACCTCCTGTGGTCACACTTGTTCCTTTTCTTTATAGCAGGAAGTGTCCATCAACTTTCAGTCTTGACTAACATAAATGGTGGTTGTGGGGATTTTTTTTTTTTTTTTTTTTGAGACAGAGTCTCACTTTGTTGCCTGGGCTAGAGTGCTGTGGCATCAGCCTACCTCACAGCAACCTCAAGCGATCCTCCTGCCTGGGCTCAAGCGATCCTCCTGCCTCAGCCGTCTGAGTAGCTGGGACTACAGGCATGCGCCACCATGCCCGGCTAATTTTTTCTATATATTTTTAGTTGGCCAATTAATTTCTTTCTATTTTTAGTAGAGATGGGGTCTTGCTCTTGCTCAGGCTGGTTTCGAACTCCTGACCTTGAGCGATCCGCCCGCCTTGGCCTCCCAGAGTGCTAGGATTACAGGCATGAGCCACTGCATCCAACCCTGGTTGTGGGGATTGAATGTAATAATAATGAACTGAGACTGTTTCGAGAAGTATAAAGCTCTTGATTTATGCAAAACTTTATTTGTATTACAAGGTAGGCTGATAATAAAAGCTAATATGTATTAAATGTTTTCTGTGTTCAGGTACTGTTCTCACTGCTTTATATGTGTTAGCCTATTTAATCTTCACAGCAACTTTGAAGTAGGTTGCTTATATTGTACCCATTTTACAGTTAAAAGAGGATTAAAAAAACTTGCCTGGGATGGCACAGCTGGTCAACAACAGAGCCAACCAGTCTGAACTCTTGGCCACACACTGCGTGTGGCTTCTGTAAAGATCTTCTGGAAGTCAGGGAGTAGAGGTGGTCTCACCCCAAGGGCAGGCAACAGCCAGGACTTACCCTCAGAGACCAGAAAGGAGCAGAGGAGGATCAGACTGGTGCCCAAGAAAGCATCAGCATTTCTGCACAACTTAATTAAATTACTGAAACTGTTTCCGAGCTAAGAGCCATCTTTCTTGGTTAGTAATACAATTGAAATAGATAATTTAAGCCAAGGAGGAAGGACAAAATTGGTGAGCTTACATATGCAGATGGATGCTTATTGACTCTGACTAAAACAGAGAGGCAAAACCTTAAAGTGACATCTTTATTCAATTTACAAACAAGTGTAAAGACCCAAGCAACATGCTTTGTGTTTGGACTATTAAAGTGCACACATTTAAAAATAATAACTTCCCCTCTCAGTCCTTTTCCATTAAAATTTTAAAGTTTTTATTAAGAATATATGAATTTGAGCATTAATATGCAGTGCGCCTATCTTTGGTAGTTATTTTACAGAGAAATCAAGCCCATTTTCGGAGGCACTTCTAGCCTGGTTATTTCAGATGTAGAAGATTGGGGACAAGGATACATGCAGAGCATGGAAAAGGCAATCTCAGGTGCATGTCTGTAAAGGGAGCTCTGGGAGATAATGTCTCTGAATTCCTGTTTCACTGCACTCCATTCTGTCAACAGCTTTCTTAACATGAGGCGCCTGTGGCCTCTGACTGAAAGTGATTGTCCGTCTCATTGGCAGTTTGGGGGGAATTAACCATCATCTACTGACCTGTGCTCCCAAATCTTGCAGTGGCTTCAAAAGTCTCCTAGAATGCCCAAGACAGTGCCTCTCAGAGTATGCTCTAGAATCACCGGGCCCACCCTAGACCTTCAAAATCAGCACCCTCTTATCCCATGTTAAACTAGCTTTCCTCTGTTCACAGTCTGAAGTAGAGCGGGAAAATCAGGTCCCACCTCACCTCAAGAGGGTGGATAGCTGCCAAGCAGCAGTGGGAACAATCTTCAAAGCTTTTCTTTTTCTTTTCATAATGAAGACTCCTGATCCATAATATATACAGGATGATTTTAACATTTAAAATGAATTATATTATATAACATGTAATACGTTTGAACCTCTACCAAGGTTGCATGCTTTGGGGTCAGACTGCTTAGTGTGAAATCTTGTGCTCATCACTTTCTATCTGTGTGACCTTGGACGGGTTATTTAACCTCTCTGTGACTTGGTTTCCTTGCCTAAACATGGAGATAATAATTACCTACCTTTTAAGATTGTTGTGAGGATCAAATCAGATATTAAATGCAAAATGCTTAGATCTGGGTGCAGTGAATAAACACACAAATGCCAGTTAATAATACTGATACTATTATTGTTAGCCCAAGTTTCATGTTACTGGGGTGGGGTTATGACCACTCTGTGTGGAAGGGCACAGTGCGACTGTTCTAGGGTAGCCAGAATCTGTCACAGGTGGGCTGGGCGTGATGTCTCAAGCCTGTAATCCTAGCACTCTGGGAGGCAGAGGCGGGAGGATGGCTTGAGGTCAG
>VBSM01002121.1:620373-637435 GCA_008086735.1 Cheirogaleus medius | reverse complement strand
CCTCCCAGAGTGCTAGGATTACAGGCGTGAGCCACCGCGCCCGGCCTAATGTATGCATACTAAATGCTTTGTGGAATAACCAGAGTCTGTCCTGTGGCAGAGATACTAGGGACACCAGTAAGAACTGTCCCTTGCCCTGAAGGATTTCAGAATGGAATTTATTTTCTGTTCTTCCTTGATCTTTGGCTTCTCTCCCCTGCCTCCCCCCATCTAGCTTGCTTACTTCAGCATTCCTGCCCCAGAAGGAATGTTCCCTCTTTCCCTTTTAAATATTCTGTCTCCATACTTATCCAGCCCTCAAGGCTTTAGATCAGATCTCCCTTCTTTTTAAGACCCTCTCTGATTATCTTGGTTCAAATCAATTTCTCTTTTTTTTCCTATTTTTTTCATTATTTTGTCCATAACTCACAAATAGCTGCTGCTTATTCTTTCTTATTTTCTAATTACTCATACTTCACTATTTAGCGTTTTATTGCACCCATATAGAATACGGAAATCTGTATGCCTGCCCCATTGTGTGTCTTGATTTTTTGCTGCCTGGTGTGCAGCCTCCCCAACTCCACTGAAAGCGTCTGGTGGATTGGGGACCATGCCTCTGTGCATTTTGTAAGCTGTATATAGACTGTCAGGAAATGATGATACAGGGATGAAGGTGGACCATTGGAGGTAAAAGATGATCTGACAGTGCTTTGGGAATATGGTTCCGAGTAGGATTCTGGGTCACCTTGTACAGAACAGGGTCTGGAGGCTGGGGACAATCCTTTAGGACTCTGGGAACCAAGACCTGAGAGGAAATGGAAAGAGCAAGAAGGGTCAGACTTGTCCCTCAAGAGTTCATCCCATCTTGAGATTCTCTTGAAACCCAGGTTTACGTGGAAAATGTGCTCATCCTAGAAGTTGACAGGGTTCTTGGAGAATGGTGGTGAGGCCAGATGCTGCTGTTTGATCCAGGTTCTCTGGTGAATCACCCCAGAAGGAGGGTGTGAAAGGTGCCTGGCCACAGGGAGTGGACACTTAGGGGCAACAGTGAGCAGACTTGTCAGGCCGAGGATTTATTTGTATTACTGGCATTGGTATTGATTCCTCTGGGAAGTTTCGGGATTTGAACGTATTCTGCAAATACATTTTCTTTCTTTGCATTGTCACTGATGTGGCTTATAGGCTTACTTTGCATTTTTTCTTTGAATGATAGAATCTTACATGAAATTATAAGCAGTGTCCTCCACTTCTGACTTTGGTAGAGCTTTAAGCATCATGTTAACTTTCCTCCCATCTCCCTTTCATTTCTCAGATCCACCTAGGATTGTGAAACAGGTTGGTAACATCTGTGGCCTAGGACCAGTTTCAGCCAGCTCAATTCCCTGTTACCCAGTTTAAATCTAAGGGGCACGTCTAAATTTACTGAAATACTAGGTAGGAAGTGTGGTTGCACAGGGAAAAAGCATGTAATTGTCGCTTATGTGAAAATAAAACCAGCTTGAATTTTCTTCTCACAAACTTTCTTTAAAACCCCTTTTAAGACCTTTTATTTTTGGCATATGGATTTTGGGGTGGTAGCCCTTCTACTGTTATGATGGAGGGATTTAATAAGCCAGTGGGTGATTTCCCAGAACCCTGAACCTTTGAAATGTGCTGTTGCTTTTGGAAAGTAATAAATGTAGAAGGCAGGCCACCTGTCTCAGATTTATACCCTCTTCCCATTCTATTCTCAACTAGTAAATAACGTGGCCTCAGTTTGCCTAAAAAGATAATGGCTTAAATTTGTTTAAATGTCTGTAGCAGTTTGGTAATAAAGTGTCATCCTTTGATGATTGATGATGATGATGGTGATAATGATGGTGGAGGACACTCAGTAGCAGGTGCACTGATTGTGTTGTGAGCCAGTTCTCTAAGGGTCCCAGGAAGAAAATTGCTAACTCACTTTAGTGAAGGCCTTAGTGTCAAGTAGAGGAGGAAGCAGCATGTGGAGAAATCATCTGCCCAAAGGTCACACTTTAGAGAAGAACTTTGGATGAAGTTGTGTGTTTTCTGTTTGGAAGAGGGTGTGTTGCTTCTTTTGAGAAGGGCTTTTACAATAGTACAATGGTTCCTCTGGAACTCAAAGCAGGATTCTTTTTCCACCCTCTTCTATATTTACAGCTGCTTTTTCCCCTAGGGGAGCATTCATCTGTTTTAAAAAGCAGAGAGAGAAAACAAGAAGTTCTCTCAAACAGTGAGGTTTGGAAATCAGAACTACATTTATTTGCCTTTCAGGAGGGCAAGTTCTAAAGGGTTGTTGTTTGGGTAGAAGAGAAGGAAGTCTGTCGTCCCCTCTGTCCTCTCCATAAATGCATAGCACACACATACAAACCCTTACCTCCACCCGGAGGTTCCTTGTGGCAGATGTGAAGGAGTTTAGGGCACAGGGTTCCCATTATAACACCTTTGTTGTACTAGACCAAACATGGCTTTTCAGCCCCTGAGTAAGTCACTTTTTCTGGCAGGCCACTTTCCTGCCCTGAATATCCATGTCTAGGGCCCTGGACTGGCACTGGCCCTGAAGGCCAGGGCCAGCCTTTGGCAGTTGCACTTGAGCATACAGTCAGGGGCAGAATCTGAGGACATTTTGGACAGGAAAGATATCTGATCATTAGGATGTTTTCATCACACCCATACTTCAAGGTCTTGGAGCTGAGGGTCACCAGGCTTTAACTGTGGTGCCCCGTAGCTCTTTCTGCACAGTTTTTTACCAGCAAGCTGGGTGTTGACATGCATCTTTGTTTTGTTATAAGAAGAGGAGGAATTCTTCCTTGGCAGTTAAATAACTGTGCCTTCTATTTAGATTCTATAGAGGGTTATGCTCAAAGCTAATGAGTGCTTTCTTCCACTCTGCACACACTCTGATCCGGAGTGGGCGTCAGGCTGAAGGCTGGAGGACCATGATAGAGCAAGTGCTGTTGGAGGCAGAGATGGAGGTGACAGTGAGGGCAGCTGGGCCCTGGAGCTCCAGTGGCTTGTCCTCCTGGCTGGTGGCCCACCTCCTAAGGCTAAGCCAAGAGGAGGCCTTCAGCTTTCCTGAAATGACTGCTTCTCAATAGCTCAGTTACTGTGACCAGCCAGAGGAGGGGGTGGGCTTCCTGGGGAAGAGGGTGGGAGAGTCTTAATTAAGCCTGCCTGGTTTGGCAGTACCTCATACTCTCCTCCTGTTTCTGTATTGGCTGGTCATTTCCTTCAGCCCTCAGAACAACCCCTCATTTTTGCCAACACACGCACATACACAGCCTATCTCCAGTACTGCTGGGTGTGCCCTCTGCCTCCTGGGCCACTCTCGCTTTCTCTTGAGCTGTTCCTGCCATATTGGAGTTCCTGGGACTAATGCTGCTGGACTTCCTAATCTGGCAGAGGCCTGGACAAGAGCCATGGCTTGGGTGCTCTGAACACACCTAGCCTAGTGGAGTACAGTACTGGAGCTGGCACTTCATCCTGAAGGGCTCAGTCAGTGGTCAGATTCTGACTGGGAGATATTTGAGGGAACTTTGTTTAGGCAGAGTTAGGAGACCCAGGTTCTGTTTCAGCCATTCACAAGCCCTGTGTTCCTGGGTAAGTCATGATCCTTTGATAGGCCTCAGTTTCCCCCTCTTAAAATGGGTAGATTGGACTTTACAGGCTGATCCCAAAGTTCCTTTAGGCAGTAATGTGTTAGGATTCCTTGACAAACCTAGGAGTCTGTTCCTGGTGTAGGTGACCAGAGTTAACAAAGACTGAGACAGAACAGTATGCACTTCCTGGTTCTCTTTTGCCTCCAAGCTTTTGCCTATGTGTTTCTCCTTGAAATGCCCCGCCTTCTCCGTTCCTGCCTCTTTTTGCTTTCACCTCTTGCTAAAGCCAGGTGTCAGCTTAGACTGCTGCTTGCCCCCACACTAGTGTGGGTGCCCCTCCTCTGTGCTGCCAAAGCACCCTGTGCTAAGTACTTACCCACTATATTACTGTCTGTTTCCTTGTTCTTCCTGACCTTATCATGAGCTTCCTGAGGGCAGAGACTATGTCCTTAGTTGCTGGCACAGTGCCTGGAATGTGGTGTATACACAGTAAATGTTGAACGAATAAATGATCCCTCCTAGGCCTACATGCCCTAGTGCACTCTGAGAGCTGTTCTGGGACCACCTCCCCCAAATGCTCACCCAAGGCTTTCTCTTTCCAATCTGTGTGAAGATACTAGGAACCTAGGACAATGCTGAGCTGTATTTGAGGTGTGTCTCATTGTGACAAAGGGTGATGTTGCCACCCTTACCCCCAGGGCACTCTTGCTAGGTATTGCTTCTACCAGGGATGGGGCTTGACTTTGCCCTTCCCTCCCCATCTCCTGTCCTGGTGTCTTCTGCCAGCTGCCTGGGCCTGGGCCATCTGCTGCTTGTGACAGTGGGTGGGGTGAGAGGGGTGAGCGACCTGTGCAGCAGAGGGATTGTGGAGTGAGCAGCAGCCTAATCGCCTTCACTGTACTGACTGCATGGCAGAGTCAGTCCCCCTGCTCCCACATCCTGTCTTCTGTCCCAGTGCTGTTATGCAGGTCTTGGTTTTGTTCCAGCTGCTGCCCCCCCCCCACTCTGCTGGGAGAACCCTTGCTGCATTTTGGTTTCCTCTGTGTGTGTGCTTTGCCCTTTGCCCATGCCCCCAAGAATCATTATGTAATGTAAGACAGCAGCAGCAAAAAAGAAAAGAATCTTTAGAAATGAAACTTTGGACCCTGTTGTTCTCTTTTTAGATGCAAATGATGAGTCTGTTCACATCAGAGTTTATACCTTTGGGTTTACCACCCAGTTTCCCCTCTCTCCTCTTAGGGAATCTTTGAACAGCAGGGGTGGGCTGAATCACTTACTGGGAAGAGCTTTAATTTAGCTTGTGCTTCAAACCTTGCCTCTTTCTGACCTTGCGTGGACATAGGAGAGAAGAAGGTAACTTACCTCCATCACTCTTGGTGACTCCGTGTGTGTGTGTGTGTGTCTTTTAAAACTTCATTAAAAAGATTGGCCTGGGGAAGGCAGGGAGGAGGCTGGTCAGGACTTTCATATTTCAAACCTGAGAGCCTGGGCAGGCCTCTCAGCCGTGTCTACAGAGCTTTTTCCCAGGCCCCTCTTACCTGAGCTCCTGGCTTCTCTGAGCTGCCTTTGGTCCAGTGGGGTTTCCACAGTGTAAGAACCATTGTCCTTGAGAAGGGGGTAGTGCATACTCCTTGCCCTTTCTCTTTGGTTCACTGTAAATAGATAAGACCAAACCTAGCTTTTAAAATAGAATTTTAGAGCCAGAAGAACATCTTTTCCAACCCTTCTCTTTTCCCAAGGAGGAAATGGGCCCAGGAAAGTTTTGTGACATGTCCAGAATCAGAGCCAGTCCCAGAGCTGGGGTAAAAGCCAGATGCCTTCGTTCCTGAGCTCCTCTCTGAGGGACTGTGAGCCTGAGTTGGAGAGCATGAGAAGATCTACATGTTGGTTTGCAGACATGGGGGCGGGACAAAAGGCTTTCCAGTGGTGTAGGGGACTTTTGTACCACTTATCCGACTAAGGTAGATCTGCCGATGTCTAGAGCTCAACATTTATTCACTCAGGTCAGGGTTCTCAACTGCAGCACTATTGACGTTTTGGGCCAAATGATTCTTTGTTGTGGGAAGTTGTCCTGTGCACGGCAGGATGTTGTTTGTGGAAGAACTCAAACTGTGTTTTTTCCTCTGCTGTCACACCACAACAGTCATCAACACAGAGGAAGACTTCTGTGACCAAACATGGGGGTTTCTCCCCCACAGACAAGCGTTCACTTCTGCAGCAGACACCAGCTGTGTGTCCTCCAATCCAGTTCTGACATTTCCTGCCCAAAGGAGATAGTGTCAGGTCCCACAGGTTGAGGGATCAGTCCCCAAGACTGACCCCTCCTTCCTACCAGCCGTGAGTCTAGGCCTACGGAACTTCTGACCCACTGGCTTCAAGTTGGGGTTCCCACAGCCCCCTCTTTGGGTTTGATTAATTTGCTACAGTGGCTCACAGAACTCAGGGAAACATTTACATACATTTATTAGTTTATTATAAGGGATATCACAGAGCATGCAGATGAAGAGATGCATAGAGTGAGTATGGGGGAAGGGGTATAGAGCTTCCATGCCCTCCCTGGGTGTGCCGCCCTCTGGGAACATCTGTGTGTTCAGCTATCCAGAAGCCCTCCAAACCTAGTCCTTTTGGGTTTTTATAGAGGCCTAGGCATGATTGATTAAACCATCGATGATCAACTCCGTCTTCTACCCCCTCTCCCCTCCCCTGAAGTTGGGGGGTTGGGGCTGAAAGTCTCAACCCTCTAATCTTGCCTTGGTTTTTCCATTGACCAGTCCCATCCTGAAGTTATTTGTCAACATTAGCATACAAAAAAGACAGCACTTTGGAGATTCTAAGGATTTTAGAAGTATGCCAGAAAACAGGATAAAGACTAAATATATATTTCTAAACATATTTAGAAATATATATTTATATTCTATTATGTATAGTCTGTTATAATATATATTCTATTATATATTATACATAACATATTATATATAATAATATAATATATAATTATATATTATGATATAATTAATTATAATATATTCTATTCTATATAAATATATACATCTCAGGTGTTTATTGATATCCCTGGCCCTACCCATTAGATATTGGTAACATCCCACCCCCAAGTTGTGACAACCAAAAATGCCTCCAGACATTGCCAAATCTTGCTCCCAGTTGAGAACTACTGGTTCAGGCAGATTATTTTGGGGAGGAGAGACCCTCTTGGGCACCTGTTGCATTTTGAATGTGCGTAGATCTCAGGGTTATAAAGGAAGCATAAAACAGATGGGGTCTCAGCCTTCTGGAGAGTTTACAGTTTAGTGGGGAGACCAGACCAACATGCATGGACTAATGAATTGCCACATTAATGAGCCCTCCAAGATGTATAGAGCCCCAGGCCGGACTCTGAAGGGTGCCAGCCCAGGGTGCTTAATGAGGAAGAGATTTTGCTGTCCTGGGCTGGATTGCATAACTAAGAACTAAGTAACTCTGACTTCTTGAGTTATTCTTATCATCTGCTCAAGGAGTATTCTTCCATTCTGAAAAAAACCATTTTATCGAATTTGCTAATTTTTCTAGTGTTTGTAGAGACAGGGTCTCACTATGTTGCACAGGCTGATCTCAAACTCCTGGTCTTAAGGGATCCTCCCACCTCAGCCTCCCAAAGTGCTAGGATTACAGGAGAGAGCCATTACGCCAGACCAGGAAGATTCTTTTTAAACAGAAATACTTTGTGGAAGAATTAGCCATTATTAGAAATAGTTAGATTGGCCACTGTGCCATCTGTTAGGGTGCTCTAAGGAGCTTCTGGGAAAATTGCCTATACAGTTAAAGGTGAAGTCAGTGAAGTCAAATTGTGCTGGTGATGGAGGGGGGCAGGTGTTGTTCTCAGTGCTCATGGGAGTACAGGCAGTGTGTTGTGGGTGAACTTGCCACAGTGCCAAGGGTTTAATGCAGGAAATAGGATAGTAATATGCCCCATTTCACTCACTGAAGGATTTCCTAATTGTATGCTAGTGTTTCTGACGTAAAGACTGACGATGTGTGCTTTGCCAAATTTATCTCCCTTTTCTTGCTGTCCAGCCTGCTAAAAAAACAAAAAAGAAAGAAAGAAAAAAGGAGAAAGTGACTTAAAGAATCAGGATTTGGAGCCAGAGAAGCTCTTCAAGTAGAGATCATTTAGCCCAACCCTACGTTTTCAGATAATGATGATAATAATGATAAATAGTGATGACTATAACAGTATCTACCATTTTTAAGGACTTACTAAGTGCCAGACATATGCTAAGTGCTTTATATACATTTCCCCATATAACACTTAAAATAGCCCTATGAGATAGGTATTATTAGTGCCATTTTATAGATAAGGGAACTGAGGTTCAGAAAATTTGGATAACTACATGGGAATTAAGGGTATGCTGCAGTAGCTATTGTGCGGAGAAATGAAGCAGCTTGCTTGCTCAAGGTCACTTTTTCCAGTTAAAGATGAAACACAAGTAGAATCCAAGTTTCTTGCCCTTGATTGAGCTCAGTTGAGCACATATTTTTTGTTTTGACCTGAGGATTCATTCTCTGTGGTCATTTTTGTTTAATTTCTTGCTCTCTCCTTTTAATTTCAGTGAAATTGAATGAAATAGAGGGAAGGGTGGTTTAGGGCTGGGGTTTGGGTGAATTTAAAAACTTTAAAAAGTTTATTTTTAAATAGGCAGCCTTCCCAGACTGACTGGGAATGTAGCAGAAGGCCTGAGAACCAGGAAGTGACACAGACCTGTTTATACCATCCCACTTGGGGGCCTTTGGAAAGTGCTCCGCGGAGATGGTAAAAAGTAAACATAACTGCACCAGCCAGTTCTCTTGGGTTTGCTATTTTTGACCTGGAGGAGGTGTTTCCTGCACAACTTTAAGTACTCTGAATACCAAAATTTAGCTCCTGAACATCCCCTTGAATGAAGGTGTACAGACAAATATTTGTTTGCTGTTACCAGATAGCAGCATTCAGTGGTTCTAGGCAGACAAAATCATGAGATTGTCAGTCACCTCCCTACCACCCCATCCTTGTCCTTTTGGTGAATTGTTCTCCCATTGCTTTATCTTTCTTTGTAAGCAGCACTATGCATGCAAAACACTGTCCTGGTAGCTTACTAAATGGGTGCATGAGTTCAAGGTTCAATTCAAAGCTTTCTCTTTTACTTCTCCCCTACTCCTATCAGAAGTCTTTGTTCCTGTCTCCCTCTGTGTTCTCATAGCATTCTTTTAAAAAACCTTCTTTTGGGCCCTAGTAACAATTTGACGGTGTTATGTGGATAAACATATAATTCCTCTCACGTAGATTGTGAATTCCTTGAGAGTAAGAACTGTGCCCCATTTCATCTCTGTGATCACCCAGGCCTTGCACAGAAGACAGCCAGTAAATATTTGCTGAATTGCAGTATAGTCACTGGAAACACAGAGCCCTAAGAAGTCAGATTTAGCAAATCGACTTCCCGGACTCTATTTGCCAAGTGGATACTGAAGCCCGTTACACTTAGCTCTGATGGGAACCAAGCAAAGGGATGTGATGACACATGAGATATATCTCTGGGGTCTAGGAACCAATTACAGCCACTTCTGCCAATCATCTACCTGGCCAAAACTTCAGGATTATAAACCTTGTTCTCTCCTGTTTTATATCTGCTGCTACTTTGCAGATTTGTATTTTCTATACAAATTATGTCTTCTGAGTTTATCTTTTTTTCCCTTTCATTCAACAGTATTTGTTGAGCACTTTGGGGCACAGAGAGAATTGGTGGTCTGTGCAGGTCTGTTGCCTGTGGTAAATGCAGCCTGCAAAAGTTAAGTCACTGTGAATGGGCTTCGGGGAGGGGTATGATTGGCTGTCCTTTTCGGGATCCAGGCAGTCATGCTAGGGCCTTAGAGCCTCTGTGCCAGTGGGCTGAAGTCAGGAGAAGTTTTCCCAGAGCTAAGGGAACTAAGTTTGGAAAACAAAGAGCATAGAGCCCTTTTCAGTAGGGAAGCAGGGGGAGGAAAGACTTCTAGGCCCCTTGGATTCCATTTTTCTGTAAAGTGGGGCTAATACCCCCTATTTAATGAGGTAATAAGTGTGTATGTGTGTGTTCCCTAGGTCCCCCAGACACTAACATTATTTTAGTATAGTCACAAACATAGTTATTTAATTTGGGGAGGGGGGCAGTACTAACTAGGTACCTTAAAAAATATTTTTAGAATTTGATGGGAAAGCACCTGGGAGGTTCACTTGTTTAACCATTTGGCTATTCTTTTGTCTAGACTAACATTGTATTTTGCGCCTAGTTTCAGGATATGTTTCCAAACCAGCTGAAATGGTCCTCTGTGGGAGTGTAGTGGGGCTCAGTCACAGCCTGTCACAGCAGGAAGGGGCCTTACCCGGCATGAATTTGAGTGCCCACGGTTTCAGACACTGTCCTAGTCTCTCAGGTTTGTCTTATTTCCACCTCACAACAACCCAATGAGGTGGGTATCGTTCATCCAGCTTATAGACAGAAACTGAAAATAACTTGCCCTAGAGCAGCAGTCCCCAACCTTTTTGGTGCTAGGGCCTGGTTTCATGGAAGACAATTTTTCCATGGACCGTGGGGACGGGAGGATTTCAGGATGATTCAAGTGCATTACATTTATCGTGCAGTCAAACCTCTCTGCTAATGATTTGCAGCTGCTCCCCAGCACTAGCATCACCGCCTCAGCTCCACCTCAGATCATCAGGCATTAGATTCTCATAAGAAGCGCCCAACCTAAATCCCTCGCATGCGCCGTTTACGGTAGGGTTCGAGCTCCTTTGAGAATCTAATGCTGCTGATCTGACAGGAGGCAGAGCTCAGGCAGTGATGCAAGGGATGGGCTGCTCCCTTGCCCACCACTCACCTCCTGCTGTGTGGCCTGGTTCCTAACAGGCCATGGACTGGTACCTGTCCTTGGCCCAGAGGTTGCGGACCACAGCCATGGAGTACCAATTAATAATATCTGCCAGAATCTTTCCATAATCCCAGGCTCCCCGAGAGATATTGAGGTGAAGTGTTTCTCATTTAACCAATGAGGAAACAGAGGCACGGGAAGTGAGTGTTTGCTCAAGGTCAGCCCATGCCCATCAGTCACTGGTGAAGCTGGGACTAGAAAAGTGGTTTCCTGCCTTCAGTTCTGGAATTTATGGCAGGCAGAGTTCCAGCTCACAGGGACTCTACCTCCTCTCTCATTTTTGTGTCCTGTCTTTTGTTCTCCTCTCTGCCCTTCTTCTCTCTTGCGTCTTTTTCTCTTTCTCCCTGGGCCCCTGTAGCTCTGCAGTGATCCTGTGTGGGGGCTGGGTTTTTTTGTTAGATGTTTGTTATTTTTGGAAAGCACTTTAGGAACACTGTGTATGATGGGATGGCCCATACAAATGTGCTGATGGATTGATTAAGCTCTAAAAGGGGAAGTGGACTGTTCTGGGTTTGCTGCAGTGCAGGGGGAGGGAGGTAGATGCTGGGCATCAGGCTCGGAAGATGTAGGAGAAAGGGCCGCCCAGGCAGAACAATGAGGATAGATTTACCATTTCTTCCAGTCAGAACTTCTGTTGACTTATGTTTTTAGAAGAAATACTTTTGGGCCCTCCTATTCCCTAGAAGACATTTCAGATTTCTTAGAACTGAAAGGGCCTTGGGGATCATCCAGGTTCAGCCCTGAGCACCAGGAAGACTGGCTGACTTGCCTGAGGCCAATCCACTATTTAGTGGTGGAGCTGGGACCTAAGGCAGGACAGGTCACTGCTACAGTCATCCTGCTGTTAGGTTCTAGAAGAGAAACACTGGAGACTGTTGAAGAGAAGGCTTCAGGATAGGGTAGTGTGTGTGCTGGTGTTCCTGATGTCTAAAGCTTTGGGAACAATTGGGGGGGGGGAGTCTGATACCCCGAGGGTGTGGTGAACAATTCTACGGAAGCAAGACAAAGGCACAAGGCATATCAAAGTGATTCAGAAGGACCTCTGAGGCTCTACAGTGGCTTAGCTGGCATAAGAGGAAAGCTGAGGGTAATTCATGTGATTTGGAGGGGGTGAAATTTTAACAAAAGTTTGATGTTTGTGCCTTTTGGACTAGGAGTTGGAGATTAAAAGAAAATGGATAACAGTAACATTTTGGTCGGCAAGGATCTTGAAGTCCAATAGAAGAATTTGTGGCTATTGAAGTGCGGAGTATTAGTGGCTCGAAGGAGAGGGCAGGATAGAGAGGTTAGAAGGATTGGAAGGATCCGTGGAGCCACAGGGGGAGAAAGCAGAAGGCATCTTTAAGTAACTTAATTTTATCTTTTTTGGGGCAGGGGGAGTAGGAGGCATTGAGATCTGATACATGTTTAGGTATCTTTTGATGCTGTAGCCTGGCCACTTCCGGGTGACTGGGAGTCTGAAGGGGAGGCATTGAAGGGAAGAGAGGTAAGGGAAGGCCTGGGTAACTTTGGCCGTGTTAGTCACTTCTCCTACCATACTCCTCTGGGGAACTTTGGACTTCAAAGTGTTGGAACTTCTTATCATTATACCCTGAAGTGTAATTAGCTGGTTAAATTCTGTTCACACTTCTGGAACTATTCTTTGTCCTCACCCATCATGTGGCAGCATGGGGTTGGTGAAGATGGTTAATCAAAGAAATAAACTCTCTTGTTCTAGACTCTCACTGCTACTGCCACCTTCCCCTTTCTCAATTAGTCCGACTTAAGAAAAGGATTTATGTTGGTTTTATTTTCTCAGTTCCCTTTCCTAATGGACAGAGGGGCCATGGTTTAGGAAATAATTTGCTCTAAAAATTACATGTAAACTGAGTCTGACTTCACCTACCCAGCACCTGGGAGCCTCAGGCCCCTCTTACCTCTACAAAGGAGATCTCAATAGAGTGTGGGATGACCTTGCACCTCCAGCAGGACTGTGGCATTCTCAGCAGGGGTCGTGGGCTGGGGAGGGCTCAGACCCAGAGGCTGCCTAGGGAACAGGGTACCCTGGCTGCTTCATGCCTGGCCTCACCTGCTGCTGCTGCTTCCTCAAGCCAGGAGTCATTTTTGAAGGAGCCTCCAGGGTACATTTAATCTTAGCAGGCTCTTGGGTTAACCTGGAAGCATCTAGGGCAACAAACAAGTAAACCATATGAACCTTGGGCTCAGGTTGCAGGTTCTTCTTAAGACCAGAAGCCTGCCTTGCTTGTCATCTTTTCTCAGATGGCCCTCTGCTGTCTTTGGCTTTTGGCTAAGACTGTAAATAGAAGCCCTGGGTCTTTCTAGTTTACTGAGCATTTCCTAGTATTTTGTCCCTTTTGAGCCTTACCATAGCCTAATGGGATAGTTAAAGCAAGTAATAGCCCTATTTTACAAATGAGGAAACAGAGGCAGAGATGAGGTAAGTGGCCCCCAGGTCAGAGCTATGGCTTGAGTGCAGAGTTCTTCCTCATTGGAGGAACTTGGGGACAGGAAATGAGTGTCCATGACATTACATTCAGCAGGGTACAGTCACCTAGTTTTTGATGTTCTGGGTTCACAGAGGTGGGGGAGGCCAGCCCCTGCCCCATGAGGCTGACAGCTCATAGGGCCTCCTGCTACCACAAGCTGTTGGGGCAACAGCACTCATTCCCAAGAAAGAAAATCAGAAGAGTGAATGCTGGTTTTCCATGACTCCTCCTCACCCTGTGTTTTGGAGGGGAAAGCTGGCTACCGGCGGAACAGATGGGTTACAAGAAGAGAAGGGTGGAAGCGGTGAGGAATTCTGTGGCTGGGAGAGACCTTAGAACCTCAGAGCCTTTTTTGGATGTGGAAACGGAAGCCAGATAATTAGCTGGCTGGCGGCAGAGACGGGGCTGGGTCTGTGGCAGGCCCTCTCTCTGTCTCACCTCTAAGTTTAGATGCCATATTCCTTGTGAGAGTGGGTGAGTGCTAGCTTTGAACATGAGGCTTTGGTTCCAGGTTCCTCTTTAGTGATAATTTTTTTAAAATTAGAAGTGGTCACTAACATATTAATACTAAAGGAATACTGAAGTGAAAGTTTTTGCCTCAGTATTTCTCTAGGGATAATGAATACCTAGTTTAATTGTTCTGAAATATTTTGCTTTTCATTTGGTATGCTAAAGTTACAATCCAAGGACAGATTTTGTTTTATGCTCGAAACATATCATTTCTTAAAATTACTAGATTTATGGTGTGAGCCTCTCTCCATAGTAGCTGGGTTCTCCTGCTCTGGGTGATATTCTGGGTTTTTTTTTGAAACAGAGTCTTGCTCTGTTGCCCCAGGTGGAGTGCAGTGGGGTCATTGTAGCTCACTGCATCCTCACTCCTGGGCTCAAGCAATCCTCCTGCCTCAGCCTCTCAAGTAGCTGGGACTGCAAGTGCACACTACCACATCTGGCTAATTTTTGTATTTTTTTTTTTTTTTTTTGTAGAGATGGAGTCTCTTCCTCAGGCTGGTCTCGAACTCCTGACCTTAAGCAGTTCTTCTGCCTCAGCCTCCCAAAGTTGCTAGAATTACAGTTGTGAGCCACCTCACCTGGCCTTTTTCTATTTTTGGTAGAGATGGGGTCTCGCTCTGGCTCAGGCTCAGGCTGATCTCAATCTTCTGACCTCAAGTTATCTTCCCACCTTGGCCTCCCAGAGTGCTAGGATTACAGGTGTAAGCCACAGTGCCAGGCCTACTCTGGGCTTTTGAGGGTTAGTTTTCCTCTGTATTATTATTGAAGCAACAACCCCTGGCCTAGCCTTACATGTAAACACTCCAGTAACTACCCTCCATTTCTTTTTTCTTTGCAAAGCCTCCATTTCCGTCACCCCCTCGGTACTTTATCAGGTCTTAGGCTATATGGTAAAATTGGTCCCTTGACCTTGACTCAGCTGCTTAAGCAGTAAGGGAGGAGCCAACTGTTTCTGTTAAAAACAAAACAAATCAGGAGCTCAAACACGTACATCTTCTTCTACCCAGATGCGTGCTGGCTCCTCCCTACAGTACTCATGAGTTTGGCAAACATTTGCTCCCTGCCTGTCAGATGCCAGGCCCTGTGCTTGCTGTTGAAGATTCCAAGTTGAGTAAATCACAGTCCCTGCCTTCAAGGAACTCTCAGCCTAGTGAGGTGAGACAGATAAACAAATAGATGTAATAACCTGTTAAAGGTACAGTCATAGCTGGGTAAGAAGGGTTTCTGCTGGGGGTGGGTGTGGTATGAAGTGTCAGGAAAGAATTCCTCCAGGAGGTGACCCTTGTGCTGTGCCCTTGAAGTGACTATTGCTGGCAGCAGGAGCAATCAGGTTCTGGAGGTTTATTTGAATGCCAGTTTGTTGAGGGAGGAGATGGGCAGTCTACAGGAAGGCCTTGTTACGTTAACTTTATATTTTCTCTGAATAGGTAATACGTGTACAAAGTACAGCACTAAAGGAGATTAAAAGGGAATATATGCAGTGAAAAATGTTTTTCTCCTTCCCTGTTAACCACTCAGTTCTTCTCCCTGAAGGCAATTGTTAGTTATCAATTTCTTGTGCATCATTCCAGAGGGGTTTTCAGTGTGTATATGTGTGTGTGTATCCTTTAAAAATACATGCATACGTGCAAATGATTTTCTTCATGTACTAATTTTAGAAGTCATTCCGTGTTAGCACAGATTAAACTACACTGTTCTTTTTAAACCACTGGTATTCTTTTGGGTGTACTATAACTTATTTCACTAGTCCCCCTTTGATGAACCTTAGGTTGCTCCAATCTTTTGCCATTACAAACCATGCAGTGAATATCCTTCATAAATGTCATTGGAGATGTGATTTCAGAGGACACATTCTAGAAACGGAATTGATAGGTCAGAGAATATGTGCATTTTGGGGACAGATATTATCAAGTTACCTTCCAATGAGCTCTACTTTGATGAAAAAATACTGAACATACTTTATCACTCGGCCCCACAGCCCTTCTGCTCCCCCACAATCCTCTAAGATCCCTGCCACGGTGATCTTAGCTGCCACGGCGAATGAATTTGGTCTTGTAACAGCCCTGTTTGGAACCCTTGCAAACACCACATGGTTTTCAGGATAAAGTTGAAACCTCTTGGCTTAGCCCCTGCCTCCAGCCTCCTCCAGGAGTATTGTGTGTACTCCCATGGTACTTCTGATCCACTTATATTTGGTGTCTACTTTATTTCCTCCTCCTTCTTCTTTTTTTTTTTTCCACTAGGCACATCCTTTAGGACTCAGTTTAACATCACCTCCTCTGGGTAGTGTTTCCTGACTACCTCCACTCGTGCACAGAACACCTAACCACCGTATGTGGCCTCATCCATTCACTACTTAAATATTTGTTGTGCACGTGCTGTGACGTGGCATACACAGGTGTCATTCTTGATGATCCACTGGTGTTGCCTTGAGGGGATGACGACTGCCTGGTAGGGTTACCTGGTGTGGCTACGTATGAAACGGCAGCACCAAAGGGCCCATCTCCAACCCTGTCACTAACCAGCTGGGGACCCTGGTCATATCCTTTAACTTCTTTGGACCTTGGTTTGCCATCTGTCAGATGAGCCTGGAGCTCGATGAACTGTAAGGTCCCTGCAGCTTGAGGTCTTATTAATGATTGAACAGCAACAGCAGACAGTGTTTACTGAGGACTTGCCAAATGTCAGGCACTTTGTCTATTCTAATTCTTACATCTTTGCTCTACAAAGACAGTATGGTTACTATCCCCATTGTACAGATGAGGAAACTGAGGCTAAGAGAGTTATTGTGACTAATAGAGGAAACAGATTTGAAACTAGGCATTCTGACTTTACTGTTCTTAGCCACATAAATGCATACACATTACTACACACACACACACACACACACACATACACACAGTTTTGTGTACTATTTTGAGGCACTCACAAGTTCTACCCCCAGACCTCTTCATGAAGCACCCCTGTTCCACAGCCTTAAAGGCTCAAATTGGAGTCTAGGTAAAGTTGGGAGCAGAAACTGCTACAGTCACAGTTATCAGAGGGAAGGGGGTGAGGACAAGTGGCTAGCTCTGTTCATGAGCCCCTGGCTAATGCTCATTGAAGACTATCATAGCTGCTCTTCTTTCAGACTGAGACATTCATGTTGCTGTTTTCTGTTACCCTCTTTAGGAGGGGAACATAGGCCTGAGTTAAGCTTCAGACATGGTTTAAAATCAGATCTGGTTAGTATCCCTGGCAGAGTCTCAGGGGTATCCTTTATTTGGATTGTAGATGGCAGACTCCCTTATTTATGCACATAAAGCCATGTTAATGGGGAAGAGTGTGTGTGTAGAATTAAGAAAAAAAGGAAGTACAATGTTATTTGGAATACCTGTTATAAACTGGAATAAATGAGTAACTGGCAAATGAAATAAAATAATTGAACTAAAATATAACAGGCCCACATCATATTGTATTATCAACCCAGCAGCCTCCCTAAAGGCATGTAGAAAATAATCCTAAAAGTGCTGACTCCAGATTTTTTTTTTTTTTTTAAGATGCTGGTTCCTA
>VBSM01002121.1:598992-620273 GCA_008086735.1 Cheirogaleus medius | reverse complement strand
TTTCCTTTTGGTTAGTTGAACTTGTTCTGAGTCCAAGTGACAAAGGCAAGGCCTGACTCAGGCGTAGGAGCTCTGTGTCAACAGCCACCTTTGCTCCTCTGTGCTGGAGCCTGCCGGGCAGTTTCTGAAAGCTCTCCTGTGCCTGACGGATGTCCAGGTGAAACATGTCCATGTGAAACAGAGCCCGTCTCCTGGCCCTATTGAAAAATCTGGCTCCGGGATGCTGATGGCAGCTTGATGCAGGCCTTGGCGTTTCCCCAGGGAGGAGTTGAAAAGCCACTTCTGTGCTTGTCTCTTCTGGCAGCAGGGATTCAATTGCTAGAATTCTTTCAACTTTGTATGTGATTATGGCTTTCTTACCAAACTGACTGCTTTTAACTAACTTACAGCTAAAGTTTCCACTTTACTTATGTCTTTGTTTTCTGTTTGTTTGCTATAGGTGAATCTATCCCTGGCTGACTTTAGGATTCTTACTTCTGGATTTTAAATTTTTTCTCTTAAAAACAACTTGGACGGATAAAAGATGTGCCATGGCAGGATAGCACCAAAGAGCACCTCAGCGTTTGGCGTGTCCTCTGTGAGACATGGAGCATTCCTTCCACTGGTGATCCTTAGCACCCTGCTTGGAGATGGGCTCGCCTCCGGTAAGTCCTGACCTGCCTTCTGTGTATGGGAGGGAGAAGACTTAATACCACTGTTTCTCTGGAAGGCTAGGACAGGGGACTCTCCTTCTGGCAGGGAGAGCAGAGCAGGAGGGCTTTTGTGCTGTGGAGTATCTAGAGGAGAGAGCCAGTCCTTCCAGGGCCTGATAAGCCAGCCAGAGGAGGGCTGTGTGGGAACCTGCTGGTGATAACCTGTCACCCCCCTCTCCCCTGCAGTAGTCATCATCAGGCAGGACAGAGGTGCAGAGCTCAGAGTGAGATATACAGGTAAGGGCGCAGGTTTGGGGATCAGACTACCTGTGTTCGCAACCCATGCCTCCTACTTGCTTGCTCTGTGACCCTGAGCAAGTCCCTTTACTGCCATAAGTCTCAGTTTCCTCAGCTACAGAATGGGGTAATAATGGTATTTACCTCATTGGGTAGTTGTGAAGATTGAGATAACATAGTAAGCCCTTAATGATTGTTAGCTCTTTTTTATTTGTTTCTTGTCTTTCTGTGCTTTTTCTCAGAATGAGTGCATATTTGAGGTCTTGTAATTTGGCAAAAGTAAGACCTGGTTCGCTGACACTGTAAACATTGTGATCTTGGACAACCACTTATCCATTCTCCAGCTCAGTTTCTCCCTTTGTCAAATGAAGGGGTTGACCTAGATAATCTTTAAGGTCACTCCTAGCTCGCTGAGTTTATGCTTTCATGACTCTTGAGTGCTTTCTGATTGAACATGGCGAGCTGGAAGGGCCCTAGCAGGGGCTAGAAATGCAGCACTGAGCCTTTTTGAGTTTGTACAGTCCTTGTTGCCTTCAACAATGCTCCAAAGACCTTTCCAGGTTCTCTTTGTGTGGTCCTCTTTAGGAAGGACATGTTGGGTGTGTATGGCAGGTCTCTGGGTGGTGTGCCAGAACCTGCTTCTGGGTCTGTGAGCCCCAGTATCATCACTGAGCTCACCCGTAATGGTGTTCCTACCAGACTTCTTTAGAAACGCATGTGACAGTTTCCTTGGACAGCATTCCCTGGAAAGAGATCTCAGAACTAGATTCTGGGAGGGGACTTTCTTGGGAGGTATTGGGGGAGTGATATATTGTGGCTGTGGAGTTCCCATAGCTCAGTGCTATCTCTTCCATTCCCTTTCTATCAACTCCCACCACCTGCTTACCCAACACATACAGATAATAGTGCAATCTCATTTTTCTTTTGAATTGTTGGGAGAAACGATTACTGTTTTTTTGTTCCATCATAGCTTTCCCTACCACCCACACACAGATTTCCTTTTCTTTTGCCTCTCCTTCCTCCCCCTTTGACACTTAACCCAAACCTTTCTTTAGCCATGAGGAGCCCCTGGCACAACCCAGGGGCCCATGATGTTTGGGACCCCATGGTGTGGCCATCATGGTTATATTGAAAAGAAGGAAAAGAAGACCAATCTGTGGAACTGGAGACCATTATCCTATGTGAAGTATCTCAGCAATGGAAAAACAAACACCACATATACTCTCTAATAATTGGGAGCTAATTGGTGGGCACACATGGGCACAAGGAGATGTAAAAGTCAAGAAGGGGGTGGGGGGAAGGGGTAACAACTTACCTGTCAGGTACATTGAACACTATTCGGGTGATAGGCTATACCAATGTGAAGCAGGGCCTACTTTCATAGGGCCACTCCAAAACTGAGGAAGCCTTAAAAGTGGTAGTTACAGAACCACAGAGCATAGAGCTCTGTCTTATTCATCACTGTGTCTCTAGAGCAGAATTTGGTAAGCTGTGGCTAACGGGGTTGGGTCTACCTTCTGTCTGCTTTTGTGTGGCCTTCAAGTTAGTCATTTATATTTTTAAATGGTTGAAAAAACTCAGAAGCAGAAGATTTCATGACATGAAAAAATTTATATGAAATTCAAATTTCAGTGTCCATAAATAATTTTACTGGGACACAGCCATGCTCACTTATGTATATATTATCTATGATTGCTTTGTGCTACAGTGGCAGAGCTGAGTAGTTGTGACACAGACCATGTGGCCTGCAAAGCCTAAAATACTTGGCTCTTTATAGAAGGGATTCTTCCCCCCACCCCCCGCCCTCCCCTCACCTCCCAGCCCAGAACAAATGGTGCTGAATACGTGTGAGCATGAATGGAATGACTGTCAGAGCAGGAAGGAAGGAAGGACTGTTCAGAGCCAGGTTGGACTTCAGACTGTGCACTTGCTGCCCAGGGCCTTACGGCTAATGGTAGAGCCGGGAGCTGGCCTGGTACCTGGCACATTCCTGCAACCTGCCTCTTCCAAGGCTCCTCTGGGGAGGCTACCCTGGCATGTTGCAGAGCGGTATTTTTTCCTTTTTTGGAGAGACAGAGTCTCACTCTTGTTGCCCTGGCTAGAGTGCCGTGGTGTCAGCCTGGCTCACAGCAACCTCAAACTCCTGGGCTCAAGCGAATCCTCCTGCCTCAGCCTCCCGAGTAGCTGGGACTACAGGCATGTGCCACCATGCCCGGCTAATTTTTTCTATATATTTTTAGTTGGCCAATTAATTTCTTTCAATTTTTAGTAGAGACGGGGTCTCACTCTTGCTCAGGCTGGTTTCGAACTCTTGAGCTCAAACGATCCGCCCGCCTCGGCCTCCCAGAGTGCTAGGATTATAGGTGTGAGCCACCGGTGCTCAGCCTGCATAGTTTGATTAGTGGCAGAAAATCTGCCTTCAGTGTCTGAAGTCTTTAGCCTCTTTAGCTTCATTAAGCCATCCTACTTACCCTCACCCTGCCTTTTGTTGGCTCCACTCTCCCCATTCCCCACCCCATTTTCCAACTACCCATACCTTCCCAACTTTCCATCTGAGGCCTGAAATCAATTATCAGGTTCCAGACTGGCTGGATAAAGGGATTATTATTCTCCAGTGTGGAAGAATGTGTCTGTAGTGTGGGCTCAGACCAGGATGGGAAAGTTGGCTCTGTTGTTTTCTTTTCCCTCCCCCATCTGCAAAGACCCCTCCCTTCCTTGCCATCCCAACCCCCAAGTCTTTCCTGCTCCCCATAAAACAAGTGTCCTTACAGGGAATAGGGTGCAGACAGGGGAAGGGGTTTCACCATTGCTTAGATCCAGTGCACCAAGTTGCTGCCAATGTTTTTTACCTCTCTCTGGAGTAGCTTCTGGGAGAGGGAGGTGCCCTTCCTTTGGCCTGAAACCCAGAGCACACCTGTATGGCCGTGCCTGCCATGAGCAGTGTGCCAAGCAAGCTTGCCAAGAAACCAAGACTCTCACATACCCCAAATCCAAGGAAAGGCAGTTCAGGAAAAGCCCTTCTTTCCCTTCCTGCCTTTCTTACCTGTTCTGTAGCTGCTTCTGAACACCCATTCCAGAGATATTTTAAAATGGGATACTTGTAAAATACACAGCCTTGTTACCTAGTGAGCTATAGTAGACCCTGGATATGCATGTGTGTACATGCACATTCATAACTCTGAGAATCCCGTTGGACATTGGTTAATGGGCATCCTCCAGCACCAGTTTGTTCCCATAGTCTCTGGTCATAAATACCACAGTCATTCTCTGGTCTTGATCATAATCTCAGGTTTAGTAGAAAAGAATCACTTATGAAGGGCCACTTGAATTCTAGGCTAGCATTATGTCACATTTGGGGTTAAATTTCCATGCTGGTTTCTCTGTATGCAGCTCAGGATTTGCGGTTTTCAACAGAGAAGGTGTTAGGCACTGGGTCTGGTTTTCCCTTGGTCATTCCTTTAAATGGGGAGAATTATTGAAAGGTTTCCTTTTTAAGAGTGGCAAAAGGAATTGTATCGTATTCTTCACACCCAGTCACACCATGCAGTGGGAAGACCAGAATTAAAAATAAAATCTGTGCACATGCTACCCAATTTGCCTTTCTTGGACTGGAGAAAGATTAAGATACCAACCATGTAGCAGCCTCTCCCAGGTCTCACAACTCTTCCTTTACCTGTGATCTTAAGAAACTTGCTATGTGACCTTAGATGAATCACATGACCTCTTTGTGTCTTCTATAAAACAGAAACAGTGATCCTTAAGAATATTAGGTTGGCGTTGTTGTGTAGACTAATACAAATGATTGGAGAGCATGTGACATTTAAATGTGTGATGTAAGCCCCAAATAATAACAACAACAGAGTTGGTATGTGACCTACTGTTGAGTCATGTTGCACAGTAGACTTCAGGCAGATGACATTCTTTGCTGTCGTTAAAACACAGAACCGAAGGCGCAAAGTCACTGGGTTGAGGATAAGAGATTTTGGAGCAGGTGTCAAATTTGACCAGTGAGGAGAGATTGATTACTTCAGGAATCCCGTTTGCCTTCCAGAAAGCTCATGTTTACATAGTTTGATGATCTCAACCTAACTGGCTTGCTGACTCATAAAAAGCTTTTGGTTTGAATTCTTTTCCTTTCATGAGAAAACTCAATATTTTACTTGTTTTAGACTTTTTTCCCCACAAAATGTTGCCATGGCATGTTAGGCCATGTTAAACTAATCACATGATCACCTAGAGCAGTTTTAAAATAGTATGGAAAACAGCCATCTGCATTTCTACATGACAGAATGGGAAAGCCAGGCACTTAGTTTTCACTGAAGCTGAAAAATGTTGAGAACCAGTTTCTCTGGGAGATGACATGGCTTTGGCCCTTAGCATTGCTATGGCAGAGAGATGTTGGCAGGTGGCCCTGGCTCACATCATCTCTGAAGGGACCCGGAATCAGAGATAATGTACACTGAGCTGAGAGGAGAAGACAAATAGGAAATGATATACATAGAGCATCATTTCTGTGTCAGGCTCTGTTTTATCCCATAGAAAGCTCTCAGAACACCTGTAGGTGTTACATAGCTAGGTGGCTATGTAACCATTTTATGAAAGAGAAACTGAAGCAGAGAGAGAAGTTAGATAACTTGCTCAGAGACAGATGATCGTAAGTGGTGAAGCTGGCTGGGATTTGTGCCCAATGTGTCTGACTCCCTTGCCCATGGTCTTTGCTGGGAACCACACTACCTGTGCCCGAGTGGCAGGCTTCTCTGGGACCCATTTCTTGTGTTTCCTGATTGAAGCGCTCAGATCGGCCTTCAGAGGATTGCTCTGACAGGGGAAGGAAGATACTGTCTGTGTCCTCTCCCCATGGATAAAAAGGATACAGGAGTCATCTTTGGGTTACCATGTTTCTCTCTGTGGTTGTTTCTTTTCTCATCTACAGTGGCCCTTGGTTGTTTGGTTCCAGTTTAGGCCCAAGGTTTGCCAAGGTGGTTCTATTCTTGGAAAGGAACAATAGGGACCATAACAAATTGTTTGCTAAATGAGGATGTAGTTCCCAAAACATCCGCAAAGCTTCTTCCTGTCAGCTGCTGATGAAAGTGATGTAATCTCTCCATGCTGTAATTACCTATGACTATAAAAAGACTTGGGGATTGTGGTGGGAGGCTGGATGGGTCATCATGGGGTTTGTTGAACCCTGGTGTCAAGAAAAGACATTGAGAAATCTTCCTCTGCAGACTAATTATTGTGCCATGTTTATAACAATATAGGCATATGATATCCCCCCTTGTTTTATAACTTTGTAACAAAAGAAACCAGGAGTCCACCAAGCCGAACACCTAACTGGGTCTTGATTGGGTTAAAGCCCTCATTAAACATAAATTCCGTCTGCTGAACAATGATGCCCCACTACTCCGGCCTAATTTGCCAGCTTAGACATGATTATTCTTACCTGCTTGACTCTTTCTGCAAAAGGGGGCTCCAAGGTGCTAATAAAAAAAATTAGAGTTAGCACTTGGAGTCTTTAATGATTTTAGGTAGGTTTCCGGATGAACTCCTCCACCATCTCTTACTCACTGAGAGATGCCTTTCCTTTGCATCACTTGGGAGCTTGAGCCTGCAGAGAGTGTGAACAGCCCTCTAGGTCCAGGTGGCTTGTGCGGGTGTGGTGTGGCTGGCTGCCTGGACTGTGGCCAGATCAGGAGTAACCGTGGCCTGCGTCAGGTTTAGGTTTGGGGCCTGGAGGGATATTAGCACTTAGAGAAAACCTTTCTGTGGTGTAGAGTGGATGAGGGGTGCCCTGGCTGTTGACTTCTTCCGAAGCCTTGTTCATTGACTTCACCTTAAGCCAGGTTAACCCATGAAAATCTGAATTCACTGGAAGATAAGGGGGAGATTATAACTTTTTTCAAAAAACGATTGATCCTAGAATTTCTCGCATGGCAGTCTCTCATCAGGTAGAATGTGATTCAATTCTTACACACCTTAAAGTGACAGCCACAGAGATCACAAGTGTAGCTTGGTATTATAGCTAGCTGATGTTATGCTTCAACTCCCCACCATATTTTTTGGAGAGGCAGTGTAGTCTGATTAAATGCATGGAATCAGACTGTCTGGGTTTGAATACTGCCTCTATTCCTTAATACTTGTGTTACTTTGGATAATTCTACTGATCTCACTGTCTGTATTTCCCCAGAATGGGGATGATAATAGTGCCTGCTTCGTAGAATTGTTGTGAGGATTAAATAAGATAGCATAGGTAAGGTGCTTGGAACATTACCTGGCACACAAAGTAGTAATTCCCATATAAGAAGATCAGATTCTAGTACCAACTGATACCATTCTACACTTCTGGTCTTTATGATGCCACAGCTGATTGGTTCAGACAAACTTAGGGTTGGAAGATGCTCCTTGTTTCTTTTGTATCTTTTGCATTCTGTTTGATTCCATTCAATGCATTCTGAATAGAGTTAGCTCCCTGATATTCATGAGGTTTTCCTAAGTCTCAAAATTCTCAAATACTACATGTTAATATCCCATACATGAAGATGAGTAGAAAACAGCAGCAGTGCCCCTTTGAGATATCGATGCTGGAGGTCAGCTCAGTGGTCTCACTGTAAGCTGTTCTCTTCAGGGAGGTTGTCATGTTGGCATTTCAGAGCTGATGTTCCTCAGAGCTGCTACCGGTTTCCCCAAAAATATGACAGGGTCTTATATTTATTTTTCCTCAAGAAGACACCCTAGGGCTTATTTTCAGGGGATGTGTTATTTTTTTTAAGTACGGTACAACAATCTACATTTATTCAAATATAGTTAAGTCGTCGTCTTCTGGAACATCATCTTAACTTTCCAAATCCCGAATTCCATCCTGAATTTCTTGTGACTCTATTTCCTTTAGAACCATTGGCCCCAATCTCTCATGTCAAGCAATAGAGCTCTCATGGGGCAGATGCGAAGGACTGCTTGTCTTCTTTACCGCTCCGCGACGAAATGCATGGGTTATGCAGATACGCTATGTAGCCACGCCCATAACTAGGTCTTATTTTCGGGGTAGGGCTTATATTGTGCAAATGCTTAGAAATCCTGCTAGGGCTTATTTTATGGGTAGGTCTTATTTTCAGGGAAACATGGTATTTGTTAGGAACTTCTGGAATCAGTTTTTTTGGAGAAAGGGTTCATTGTATTGCCTGGGCTAGAGTGCAGTGGTATCATCATAGCTCACTGCAACCTCCACCGCCTGGGCTCAAGCGATCCTCCTGCCTCAGCCTCCTGAGTAGCTGGGGCCAGAGGCGTGTGCAGCCATGCCTGGTTAACTTTTTTTTATAATATATTTTGTAGAGATAGGGTCTCAAACTCCTGGCCTAAAGCAATTTTGCCCCTCAGCCTCCCAAAGTGCTGGCTGGGATTACAGGCATGAGCCACTGCACTGGGCCTGGAGTCAGTTTTGAAACTTTATAATTAAATTTGAGAATACCAAGGGTCATTTCTTTTAAAAATACATTTTATCTCATCAGCACAGTGATATGATTGAAGGATTACATTTTAAAAGATTCCAAAACACATCTGGGTGGGAGAATACAATACTAGAATTAAAAAATAAGAAATCTCTTATCTTTTCTCTATTCGGTAGTCCTTTTGCCTCCTTCTGCTTTTCTTAGCTATATTTGTCAACATTTCTTCTTTTAAGAGCCTTTTTCTACCTAGATTCATTGGCATTCCCCGAAATGGATATTTTTCCCTTGTTTAACTTTTTTGACTTGTTAGCTTTGCCAGTAGCTAAATCTTTTAAAGTACAATTGTTTAATCATTCAAATTCTGGGAAGTACTGCAGGGAAGATAAACAGATTCTCTTCAGAATTTCTTCTTTGAAAAGCTTTCTTTTTTTCTTTTTAAATTCACAGAAGTATTTTAGGCATTTCAATGGGAGGCGGGACACAGAATATGTTTCAGGAAGTTATGGCCACGTAGGAGCAGGGTTATAAAACAATTCAGCTTTATCCTTTGTTATTCTAAGTAACAAGACTTTATGAAATACAAAGGGCCTGATCACTTCTTCGCATGTCAATAGACGCTTGTCAACTTGGGAAGGGGCAGGACCTGTGTGTTTATTGTCGCTGTTTGAGTTCTGACAGTTTGGCCTTGTGGACTCTGGCCATGGTAGGAGGAACAAGAGAATGTCGTTGGGTTTGTTGTGCACTCTGGACGAGGACTGAGTGGGTGAGGATCAGCCTGTCGGTGTTTCCTGGGCACTGGTCTAGGCACAGAGAAGTTTGTGGGCAGAGAGGGAAAAAGCCTTGAATCTCTCTTCTTGCCAGTTGCTCTCATTAAAATCCAGAGGCTGGATTGCAGAGGACCCAGTGATGTCTGGAGCCAGTGCGGGCCCACTAAACCTCCTTGATAACCATGCATGGTTATCAGAATTGCTAATTAGGCACTCATGGAGTTAGCAGGGGACATCAGTGGGCTGTATGGTCTCTGCTTATACTCCTCACGGGGTAGACCCTCTGTCTGTGAGTTTTGAAATCTTCTATACACAGTGTCCCTCGCTCTTAGTTCTTGCTCTTTGCTCTTGGTTCTGTGTGTGTTTGCACATAAACTTATTGAAGGCCAGGGACAAAATCCATAATATGTTGCTCTTTTGCTGTAACCAGGCCAGTGGTCATCCCAGGTGGACCCAACAAACATCCTATGGAAGGTGCTTCATGGGTGGGGCCACCCCACTGGAGGAATATGCAGAATCATGGTTTGTCCTCCACATGAGGAAAGCAGGACCAAGTCCAGGACCCTGTGAACAGTAGCAGCCTATGGGGCCTTCCACTGCTTTATGGTTTCCCATAGCAGTCTGTCCCCTCAGGGTTGCAGGTGGTGGGGCTGTCCTGTGGGGAAAAGAGAGGGCTGGGCAGGCTGCTTAGAAAGAGTGCATTGTAGAGTGTGCTACCTTGCAGCCTGGGCAGGGATTTGGACCCAGTATAGGTCCTCCTAGGTAATGAGGAGGGACTATTGGGAAGTGCAGATAAGGTGGAAGAACGTATGTGAAAACCATGCTAGCTCTAAACACAGCCTGACATATTAGAGAGGAGCTGGGGAAGTGCAACTTGGGCGGGTTTGGTTTCACTTCCTTACCCATTGCCATTGCAGCCACCGCTTCCTTTACCTGTTTCTAAAGATCAAGTCTATAAGGGACTGCTTATTCCGCTTTCCCTGAACATTAGCACCTGCAAGCCTGTTCTCACCCTTTCTTCCTGTGGCTAGCATCCCACTTCTTCCTTTTACCTCCCATACTTGTCTTTATCCTTCAAGGTCCAGCTTAGAGACACCTTTTTTGTGGGACATCACCCATGCCCTTACCACTGGAATTATTAGGGTCTGGAGGAAGGAGAGGAGGAATTTCTTGAGTGAAATTAACAAGAGCTCCTAATCTCAGTCCTTTTTCTTTGGAGGTTGTCAGAGAGAGTTTCCTAGGAGCAGGATTACAATTCCTAGAATCTCAACTGTCTTTGATTTGAAGGGATTGGATAGTTTGTTAAGACTTCTAGAAATTGCAGCTTTGGAGAACTGAAACCCTTTGGTCTGCAGATGATGGTACACAACCGTGTAGACTTGCTCCAAACCTTGATGACCCAGGGTTCCTAGGGTTGTTCTGGGACAGATTGGGTATGGTATTTTCATGATCAGCATTGACTCCTTTAACAAGTACGTGTTGACATAAGGTTGGCAGGGAGGACAGCAGGAGGTGTGTAATGCCATGGAGGGCTTTCTGGGGACCAGGTACTGGGCTAGATATTGATGGATGTTAATGACATGTAGGCAGCCTGTGAGAGGAGGGCAGTGGCAGCCGGGAACTGTGCTCCACACCAGAGGGGTGCAGAGCTCATGGTTTAGCACTCTAATTTATTCCTCAAGTACTCATTGAGCTCCTGCTGAGTGCCAAGACTGTGCCAGCTGCCGAAAATAGAACAATGTCACGTGATGCGTGCTGTGATTAGGGAAATCATCGCACTATACAGGAATGCCAGTGGGTGGGGCACCTGACCCAGTTTGGGATGGTCATAGTAGGCTTTTCTGGGGGAAAGAAGTCTAAACTGTGACCTGAACAAGCTCTGCTGGAATAACCTAAGAATCAAAGGGTTAAAGAAAAATAAATACTAGTTAATGGATCAAGGGGTTGAGTGAGTCTAAACAGGGAAGTAAAGAGGGTTGGAGGAGGATGTTAATTTTAGAAACAAGTTGTGGGACAAGATCAGAGATGAGTAGAATGGCTCCTGTTTGCCCAGGTGACAGGAAGTGATAGGCTAGGAAAGGCTGCCCTTCCAGCCTGCCCAAGGAGAGAGTCACTCACCAGGCCTCCGAGTCCCCTAATCATCGGCCCCAGCTCTGCCAACCCATGGGAGACATGTCTGACAAGGGATCCCTGTTTCAGCAAGTCTTACGCTCTGTGCAGGGTCCCATGTGGGTCTTAGCTGGCGTCACAATTTCCATGGGGAGGCTGGAGGGTGTCCTTTATTGATGTTGTCCTTTATTGATGGGGGAAGGGAGAAGAGTGGAGGAGCAGCTGGCATCTGGGCTGTGTGGATATATTGCAGGATTCATCATCTTGCACTGGGCTGGAGTAATTGGAGAAGTTGGGGTGAGGACTGTCTGTGATTTGATGTGTTCGGAGGTGCAGAGAACTGTTGTGACTTCCAGCAGTTACAACAGTTCTGGTTTCTTTAGAGTGGCTTTCAGCAAAGGAATCTTTTGTTTGTGCTCTTATTCTCAGTACCTTGTTGTTAGTTTAGAGTCTTTGTGGTTCAACTGGCCCTTCTCTCTAGCATTCAGAAAATCTGTCACCAGTAGTGGCAGACTCTGGCTTTGCAGGAATAGTTAAGATTGTGTTTAATAGGATTAAGTGAGATAATATGTGTAAAAGTGCTGTGTAAACAAAAAAAGTCTATTCCAATGCAAAAGATTATTATAGTGCTGTTTTTTTCAGCTAGCATCTCTTTTCTGAATTGCTCACATTGCTCACCTGGTTAACACTAACTGGTTAATCCACTATATACCACACTTTTGAGAACCACCAGTTTACAGTTAGGCTGAACTAACCTTCCTGACCCTTTTCAGAGCAGATTTTGGTAAGGTGGGGACCAACAAGTGGAGAGATCTTGAACCCATTGGGGAGAGAGGTGGTTCAGAAACAGAATGCTAAAGGTGGACCATCCTAATCTTAAAACTGAGAAAAGGTGAAATGATTAAGGGAGGATGCTGGCAGATCTGTCTCTTATCTTCTCCAGTCTGGTCTGGTTCCTGTACACTACCCTACAGAGAGAAGCCAGACCTGGTGAGCCCCTTTGTTTCTTATTCTGTCCTCTTAGGCTGCAGTGAGCTCTGAAAGTCTGCATTTTTGGAAGCCTTTCCTCAGCGTGGGCTCTGTAGTGTGAAGAACAGGACCCTGAGTGGGAGTCCTGGGCATCCGCCTCTAATGAGCGGTAACTGGAGGCACCTCACATTGCTCAAGGGTGACGTTAGCTTGGACTGGCTCTCCAGTGCCCTTTGAGCTCTGATACTCTGGCTCTTTAATGCTCTACCTTGACAGCTTCCTCCCCAGGGTCAGGAACCTCTTGCTTGTTACTTGTTTTTATTTTTTCGGTGTGTGAGAACTTCTGTTGATCAGAATCCCATCCAGAGACTGGCTTGCCAAAAGCAAAACTAGAGACAAGTTTGGGAATCGGAGAGAATAACTTTTCTTTTTGGAGTCCTTGGCATCTGCAGTTGTGCTGCTTCTGGAACACCTGCCTCCATGGAGGAATGACTATACATCCCTGTCACTTCTGATCCTTTTCTCCAGACATCTCACTTCACCGCCAGGCTTCCCAAACTGTGTGATCAGTTCTAATTCCTGGGGCGCTCAGGATTGTTGTTCGGCATTCTCACTGCCGGACTGGCACAGTGCTTGGCTCATGGTCAGCCTGTGTACTCGTTTATTGGGTGGATGGAATGGGGGTTGCATCTAAGTACCTCCTCTTTTCTTCAGTTTCTGCCTTCTTAACTTGGTGCAGTTGTCTTCATTTGCCCTCCCCTTCCATCGGTCCTCCCTCTTCCTCTGTACTCATTTTTATTCCTCAGCACTCTGGCAGAGCTAGCCTTGTGTGTTAAGTGTGCTAGGGATGGAGTGCACATGAGGTGATTATAAAAGACCCTACTTAAACCATCTTTGTGAGGGGTACTTCCAGAACACCCCAGTCTTCTTCCAACCTCCTTCTTTCTTCTGCCCACTTTATCTAGAGTAGCTGTGAATGTTTTCACTGTCCTAGGGGAGTTTGCTGCTCTTGAGTTTGTATTTGACCGCATCTTCAGCCTTTATTTCCCGCTGGAGCCTAATGGTGTTTGTATTGGCAAGCTAAAGGACTCCTGGCTTGGAGAGAATTAGCACGGCCTGCCTCTGAAACATTATCTGGCCCTGTCTTTCCAGCCTCTGTCTGAAGGGCAAAAGGAAGATTTCCTAGCCTTGCTTAATTGTCACTTAGCCCCTCTGATCTAGCCCGGGCAGCTTACCGGCAGCCCAGGCACTGACTTGCCTGAGGTCTCTGTTGAAACAGGGACAGATTGAGGTTGATTTAATTCATTTTAAGTAAAATCACCAGCCTTTTGATGATTGCATTAATTTCCTCCCTTCTGAACACTCTCCTGTTAGCAGTAATTGGAAACCCTGACTCTATGTTTCTCATTTCCCCTCACCACTCTGCTTTAATCTGAGACAGCTGGAAACTGCACTCTGCTTTTTCATTTACTGGAAGAACGTTTTGAAGATGATTGTAATGACTGGCTTTGACAGTATTTCCAGAAGCTGAAACTGTTGTCGTGGTTCAATTCACACCCACCTGGGGGCCTCAGTTTTGCTCACCTGGCTCCTGTAAAACTCTGCTTAGTGCTTGGTGGGCAGGTGGAAAAGGGTCCCCATGAGAATGCTCTCTTGTCCCAGGCAGTATGTGTGCAAGCTTTTCATTACTCATTTTCATCACTAAGCATTTACAGACAGCCTGTGTGTGTCAGACACTGTTCTATCTACTGAGTGTGTCCCCAGCACCTCCTCCTGGCCTTGGTGGAAATGCAGAGGCCTAAGTAGGTGAGGTTCCAACAAGGTGGTTGCTATACACAGACCTTGCGAAATGTAGTTTCTGGGGTTTTCTTTCTCTGTGGGTTTTTATGATTGTGACTCCTGTTTTTGTGCTCTTCTTTTCTTGGTGCTAAAGAGGAGTAAATAATAGGAACCACTTCTTGATGTCAGAGGAATCACAGGTAGCAGTAGCTGTAACAGTTAAGCACTGTTGGCAGTTGACAAGATGTAAGGCACTTTCCTGTATATCTTGTCATATTGTTGTCTGCACAATAAACCGATCACAGCCAGTAAAGGACAAAGCTGGGATTCAACACGAGTCCCCATTGCAAATCAAATATTTTTTATACTACACGGTTTTGTTTGTTTGATGGTTTTGTTTTCTCTTTAACAGTGACTTCTTATGCCTTTGTCTTTAGTATTAATTCAAAGAACTAAGTGTTAAGAACCTGTTACGTATGTACTGGGTCCTCTGCCAGGAAGTCAGGGCCCACAGTCTAATTGGGAGAAAAGATAAGACAGAGTATATCTTAGTTCTCCTCCAGTGATTCAGGTACTGAATGCTTTTAGAAAGAAGAGAATTAACTTTGACATCTGTCTAGAAAGGCTCCTGGAAGAGCTGAGACTTAAATTGGGCCCGGCGGGAAGGCAGGATTCAAACTAGGGGAAGGCTGGGAAGTGGAGTTTTAGGTTTGTATTTGACTGCCTCAAACTCTGGGATGCAGAAAAGGCGGTGAGGTTTGGTGCCTTCATCAGGCTTAGACAACCAACATCCAGTGGGGTGATGCTTCTCCAACTTTATTGTGCCTTTAAAATCAGATTTCTATATCCTATGTTCACAAAGACTCAATTCAGTAGATCTGGGGCACAACCCAACAAATATGCATCCTTTAAAAGTTTTTTTAAATAATGTGAAACAGTCTCCCAGCCCCTCAGTTTTCCCTGAAAAGAAGAACCCAAGGGTATAGATTTCATTTGTTCCTTTCCAGAGGCAGAAGCTGTTCAACCAGCTGCCCCATCGTTGTGTGGCAGGTGGTGAAGTGGCCCACACTTTGAGAAACACTGTAATCCAAGGGCATTCTGCTGCCCTCCCTGTTGCAGGAAGCATTAGGAACCAAGGATCTGGGTTTTGACATGGTCCCACTCTTGAGGACTAAGAAACCAAGGAGGGTGAAACCAAGGAGGAACAGGAGGAGTGGATGATAAATGATGTAAGTTAAGTTGCCGTGGACAGCAGCTGGGTCTGTTTGTCTGCCAGCGAGACTTGAAGGCAGGTGGAGGTAGCCATTGAGGCTGAGCACTTTAAAACAAAGCTCTGGTCTACTCGGAGTTGCTCATGTCACTTTGACTCTTAAGAGTATTTTTAAAGATCCTGTTTGGTAGCTTAGCTTTTAGATGACTGTGTTTTGGGAGCAGGAACAGGATCAGTTAGTGGGTAGGTGGGTGGAAACAGGTTTGCCAGAAGATTTAACAGTCTTGGTGAGTCTTATGATTTCTGCCTATATTTTGAGACCAAATGGGACCTAAGGTGGTGTGAAGATTAGAAAACAGTTACCAGGTTACCAAATACCCAGTTAAAAAATGATATGGCTTAATTTGAGGGCATTGTAAAAGTATTGTGGGTGGAAAGAATTACATAATGTGTAGTGTTCCAGGTAATAGCCACTTTTAAATCTGTTACCTCATTTTCAGTTTTTTATGAAAATTTTCAAACATTAAAAAAAATGCAGAGACTAATATACCTGGATACTTGCTACCCAGATTAATATTAATATTTTGCCATATGTGCTTCAGATCTTTTCCTCCTGAGATAACTAGTATCCTAAGTTGATGTGTATCCTTCCACCCATGTTTCTGTTTTTACATACTTACACATGTATCCCTAAGCAATATGGAATATTGTTTTATGTGTTTTAAAATGTGTATAACCTTCCATAGCTTCCTTTTTTCACTCAACATTGCTTTTGAGATTTAGCCATGTTAATGTTTGTTTTACCCACAGTATAATATTCCATTGTGATAATATAATTATGTTTGTTATTATAAATCACAATTTATAGTTATAAATTAAAATTTATAATTACTTACAATAATATGATCATGATATAATTGTATTAATAATAAAAGATTTATAACCATTTTCTTATTGATGGATCTATGGGCAACTCCAGTTTTTCACTGTTACAAACAGCACTACAAAGGACATCCTTGTATTAATGCGTGTGTCCCGAGCATGTATAGAGAATTTCTCTGGCAGTGGAGTTGCTGGATTGTTGGAGATGCACAACTCAAACTTTCTACAGATTGCCAAATAGCTCTCCTACGTAGTTATACCAATTTACACTACTGTGATATATAATAAATTCTTATTTCTCTGCATGCTTTACAACAGCTGGTATTGTTAGGTATTCATTTTCGCCAGTCTGATGGACATGAAATGGAATCTCCCTGTGGCTTTAATTTTGTATTTTCTTGATTATCTTATCCCAATTTATAGATTACTTAAACTTTGTCTATGGCAGTGGTTCCCAAGGGTCTCTGAGATCCTTTTAGGAGATTGAAATGATTGAAACTATTTTCATATTAATAGTAAGATGCTATTTGCCTTTTTTTGCACTCATTCTTTCACAGATGGATAGTTGAGTTTACAGAGGCTAAATGGCATGTGCTGTCATGATCACTAATGTAAAAATTAATGGCTTGTTATTTTTAAAATCCATTTATAAATATTTAAAATATTTGGCTTTATTTTCAAATATTATAATATTGATAGATGTAACACACAGACAAAAACTCTTTGAGGGTCCTCAACAATTTTTAATAGTCTAAAGAGTTTGAGAACCACTGCTGCTTTACAGTGTCAATTAATATTTTTTCCTTTCTGGAATGTGTTTTGTCTTAAGAAATTCTTTCCTATCAAGATTTCATAAAGATGGGCTCTTGGGCCTGGAGCACTGGCTCATGCCTGTAATCCCAGCACTTTGGAAGGCCAAGGTGGGCAGATCACTTGAGCCCAGGAGTTTGAGACCAGCTTGGGCAACCTGACAAGACCCTATCTCTACAAAAATTTAAAGAATTAGCCACGTGTGATGGTGCGCACCTGTAGTTCTAACTACTCAGGAGGCTGAGGCAGGATCGCTTGAGCCTGGGAATTAGAGGCTGCAGTGAGTTATGATCATGCCACTGCACTCCAGCCCAGGCACAGAGTAAGACCCTGTCTCTTAAGAAAGAGAAAAAAAGATGGGCTGTTATATTTTCTTGTAGAAGTTTTGGAATGTATTTTTATGGGTGGCATCTGCCATTTCCCAGGCTCTTCAGCCATTAGGAATAGATTTTAATTTTACACTTTCTCAAAATATTTATACAGCCTAAACAGAACATTTCCTCTATCCTTATAATAGAATTTGGGGGCAGGGGCGGAAAGGGGTGAGGGTAGCCACCTTCTTCAGACCCCACGTGGGGCACCAGTGCTTTTACTCCTGGTTGTGTCTGTGCTGGGGTAGGTGGGTGGGCAGCAGCCAGCTGGTTAACTGCAGCGAGGGGTATAAACAGTGGCCCCTCCAAGGAAAAAATAGCACTGCTGACATCCAGGGCCTCACCATCTCTCACCAGACTCTTACTGGCTTTCCTGTCTCCACTGACTTCCTCACCTCTTTCCCCACAAATCTGTCTTCCATCCTGCTGTCAGCGTAACTCAAAAATCTCATACTTGGCATGATGCTACTCCTCTGCTTCAAACAAGAGAGAACAAACTCAGGGCTCCCTATAAGACTTATGGTAAAGTCCATACTTCTTAGCAACATAACCTTCATCTGTGCTTTCAGCTTTCTCTCTACCTGCTTCCCTGTCCAGTCCTGTGTCCTGGAATCTCACCAGGCGTCGCATTATTCCCCTAGTATGCCATGGTATGTGCCCCAGAGCTTTGCTTATGCTGTTCCTTTCAACTCAAATGTTGTTCCCCATTTGTCTGCTGGGGGAGATCCGTTTTGTCTCTCAGACCTCACAAAACTTAGCAAGTATAAATTCTAAGAGGAGGATTCCTTTAGTCTTTCCACTACCTCAGGGTTTCCAATTAAAATGAACACTCAGTTAATTTCACTCAGTTGTTTCACTTGTGGCTTTGGTAGGGGAAGGCTGGTACATTTCCACCCTTTCCCCACAAGTTCCTTCCCCATAACTTTTATTTACAGGGTTAGACCCTGTCATTTTGCAGTCTAGTTCTTTAGTAGCTGCAAAAAAAGGGGATTTTTTTTGTGGTTAAGAGCTGATGTAGACACCCTAATAACTTGTCTTGCAGTGTATCTTGCCTGCAGGGAGGGAATCCACTGAGCATAGACTGATGGAATCCCCAGTCCTGCCCCTTCCCCACCACCAATTCACTTATTGCTCATTTTGGAAAATAATAAATTGACATCTGGCATATTTAAAAAGTGGTACATGAGTTGCATGTTTCCATCAGTGCTGCTTGCAGAAAGGCCCTGCTCAGGGAAAGAATTCTAGGTGGTGGTCTGTTTTTCCCATTTAGCCACAACTAGCCTCCTGCCTCCCCTTCAGCAGCCTAGAAAAATAAAACTTTATAAACCCTGGAAATCTGTTAGACATGCAAATTAGGCAGATTAACTTTTATTTTGTGAAAGAGCTTTATAGCAGGAATCCACATGGATATGGAGAAAGGAGGCTTCTTCTGTTTGAAAGAGTGCAGGCCTGAGTGACTGAGGTGGGCCAGAGAACAGGAGGGCCTGCAGGGGACTCTGCGGGGGACTCCAGTAGGACACTGATCGCAGGAACCTTCTTCACTTTACTGTTGCATCTGAACAGCTGACTGACTGTGGCAGCTTGTTTATGGCCCTTTCATTAGTTCTCGAGAATGGTTACTATAAAGGTGGAGAAAGTAAGACAGTAAAATGGGGGGAAAGTTATTTCCTTGGCTCGCCAGGGCAAAGCTAGGATTGGACCTGTTGCAGGCTTCCTGCCTTCCAGCCCGTGCAAACAGGCCAGGTTGATTTGAATTCTCAAGTTCACAGATGACAAAGAAGTGGGGTCTAAACACTCAAAAATGCTGTGTTACTGTGTTAAATAAACACTGTTAAATGTTATTGAAACATTAGGTTTTCATGTGGACTTGGACCTGACCTGAGAAGTTTCCTTTGCAGGTGATAATTTTTTTTCTCCTTACCTGAAGAGTACCATTCATGTTGCTGTGTTTGATTAGTAGTAGCTTTTTTTTTTTTTTTTTTAAAGAGACAGAGTCTTTGTCACCCAGGCTGGAATGCAGTGATGATTTATAGTAGTTTTAAAAGTGAAATATGAGGAATAGTTAGGTAAGCAGAATGATAGGAATTTTCTCTTTCTACCCTACTTTGTCCATGTCTTCTCTGAAACCCAGGCACTCTGGAATATGTGAGAAAACAATCCTTAAAACCAAGCCAAATGTATAAAATATAAAATTAACCCTCCCAATTTTTTTTTAAATGAGAGTATGGTTATTACAAAAGGATTTTTACCATCCACCAAATGAGTTACTGTTCAATTGTTTTTAAATAGCAAGTGCTCTATAATATGATTGCATTTACACTTAGTGTTTTAGGATCATGTCTGTTGTTTAAGGCACGTAGGAGAGAAAGTAATGGAGTGGACTACCAGTGGCACCTTGGGCAGTAGCAGCAGCAGCAGCAGATGAAGCGTTTGGTTGGGCCTGGAACTCTGAAAACTATGCTGATTTCCACATCTGGCCATAAGGAGTTGCCTCCCTTTTCCCTCCACAGCCCGGTCTCTCCTGTTCCCTGCATAATAGGCTTTGCCAAGAATGAAGAGCCTGGATGTCATATCCTTTCTCTCTGCCCTGGCGGGGAAGCTGTTTCTGTTTGTTTTCCAAGAAGCCTTTTTTGCACTTGGGAATTTTTTCTTTCCTCTTATGGGAAGTTGCTTCATTATTTCTCAAAAATGTACTGTACCTCTTGTTTAAACAGGGTGCCCTTGAAGAGCTTTGGAGCCTGAAGGGGGGGTGGGGGTGTTGTGAAATCCTTTGTTCCATGCTTTGATGCGAGCTGGAATGCTGGCTGACTGCAGGCAGAAGTCTTGGAATTTGCCAGGACTGGGTCAGGAGTGGGTTGTGGGGAGGAGAGATTCCCTGCGAAACAAGAGCTGGGGTCTTTTTAAGCATTAGTTTGTCCATGTTGTGAGACGTATCAGCCTTTCTAGACACAGGCTCCATCAGGTGTTTGTCCAGTGCCTTAAATTTGCCCAGAATAGTAAAGGCGAGTACTCTGCCCTTTGGAGGAGCTCATGGTACACTGGAGAGGCAGGACCAACTTACATTTAGAAACGGTGAACAAAAGGGTATGTAAGTGCCAGATTGTGTAGACATGGATGCTTTAGTTCAAAGAGGAAGGAAATTTCTTGTGGAAAAGAGCACCGAGATCAGGCGATACATTATGGGTTGGGTTTGAGTTGATGGAGGAAAAAGTAGAGGATATTGAGAGAGAGGGAAAGGAAGAAGAGCTGAGAAGAGCCAGAGGGCTGAGCTGAGGCCATGGTCATGGGTGAGTGATGCCAGGGCGGCATCCTAGCAGGACTTGATGTTGGAAAAATGGAACAATGTAACAAGCCAAAGTGTGGAGAGACCTGCATATCTAGCAGAAATATTTAGATTTGTAGAAAGAAATTGGCAGCCTTTGGAAGATTCTGAAAAGAAAACATCATAAGGAAAAAATGTGTTTGGGGGAAGATTTAGGCTGTGAGGGTGAATTGGAGTATGCTTCCAGGCGGGCAGCAGGAGGGAACCCCAACTCTGTCCACAGATTGTGGGAGGGAGGCGTGCCGTTAGGTGAGGAATGGCCGGGTAGAAGGCTGCTGCTTTTGTCTTGGGAGAACGTGGCCCCACAGGGAAGCCAGTGGCCCTATGTAGCTCCCCCTGGCAGGGCACAGCAGCTGGGGCCATCAGGTTGTTGCTGGCTGAGTGGGGTCAGCTCTTTGGCACCACGCTGAGTAAAGCTTTGACTAGGCCCTGCTTCAAGTGGACCCAGTAGGGTCAAGCATAATGTGCAGTAGGTTTCAAGCCTCCACTGGTCATTTTGGAATGAGATTGGCCAGGGATTACTGCCCAGGTCATGGTGACAATAGTCACTCAAACCCTTACCAATATTGGGCATTATTTCCTTACTCTGTGCCCTATACCCCTTTAAAGATTTTAAATAAGAAATTTAGTTATAATTTAAAACTTTTTTTTTCCCCAGCTCTAACATCAGTTTCTTTTTCTTTTTCTT
>VBSM01002121.1:585753-598892 GCA_008086735.1 Cheirogaleus medius | reverse complement strand
AAAAAAAAAAAAAAAGTGTTCTTTTGAACAAAATGTATCTAGCAGTTGCTGTTTGTGAAAAATGGAAATTGGGAAAATAGTTTCTTGAGAGAGGTTGTATCAGTGGGAACACATAAGCATAAACCTGTTATACTTACCTCAGGGCCTATTAATTTATAGTAGAAGTGGGGAGAGTAAATTATTGGCAAGGTGAGGTACTGCCCAGTTCTGTTAACAGAAAATGAATGACAGTTTCAGTTTCAGCTGCTGTGCCTGGGTTGGGCCTGCCACTCCCAGCCACCACCACCCCCAACTCCCAAGTACCCTGGCACAGACCCATGGTGTGACCTGTGGAAATGTCATGTCTGTAGCCCTGGGAATTGCGTGGTTCCTCTTTGGGGCCTGTTGCCAGGCTGGGGTACAGGCCAGGCCAAGGCTCCCTCCACACAGGGGTTTGGGGCCCTTCTAGCAGAGGAGGTGCTAAGAAGGGACACTTAGCTTGGAGCCTTGAGCCTTCAACTTTCGATTCAAGTTACTGCCCTTGAAGACCAGGACTTTGTCCCCCTTTTCTTGAAAGCCTTGAGGCCCCCATACTCTGCTTCAAACTGCTGGTAGACTGCTAAAAGCATTCCGAGTTATCACTTTGATACAGCTGAGTAACAGAGTGCCCTTAAAACAGGCTTGACTTTCAGTGGCTCTGCCCACATCTGCAGCAAATCACAGTGGAAGTTTTCACACTTATTTTTTTCTATTCTTCTGAGATGGCATGATTGAAGGGACTCAGGAAGAGTTGGGGGAGAAAGCAGCAGTCCCCAAGTTCAAAACCAGTTGCACTGCGGCTTCCGTGCCCTTTTGGAGTGGGTGGTTTTGTTTCTGCAGGGGTAGGGCTGCAAGTACAAATGGACTAGCCCTAGAGGACATTACCCACTTGGAGGAGTACAGAGTACGTGAGGCACATTGATTCTGTTTTCCATAGGCCAGGTTGCTTCCAGTTGGTTGGGGAAGGAAGTGCTACTAATTGTGCTACTAATGCTATTCCGCTGCAAGGTCTGGCTGGAGGCATCTGCAAGACTCTTCAGGGCTCTGATTGCACATTTGACAAGTCTTTTCCATCAACAAGGCATAGAGGCTGGGGAAACCCAGGATGAGCTGTCATTCTGAGTAACAGGCTTGTGCAGGTGCTGACTAGCTTGGCTTCCCTTGGTGCGCTGCTAATCCTCTGCACTCTGGATGCAGTCTCGGTCTCTTTGTAAAATACAGGTGTGTGTTTGTTGCTGAGTGCCAGAGATCCTTGGTCCTCATTTGTACGTGGGCCTACCTCGATTTTCTCTGGATTTGCCAAATGATTCTGGGCCTTTGAGGCTAGGGGAGTGAGGGGACAAGGAATCTAAATTTGATAACCGGTGCAGCAACTCTGAACAGTCTACTTTTAAACACTTATCTTAGGAACAACCTGTGCTCTGGTACTTTGTAAATTGACACCCCAACCACCTTTGTGTAGTGAATTTGGACTTTTGTGCAGCAGCTGAGAAAGAACTTCTTGCTTCGCGAGGTATGGCTGCCTGCCAGCCAGCGGCACACTCTGAGCAGCTTTGCGGGCTCCATCTGTGCAGCCGTGTGTGCTGGAGCAGCAGCTTGAATTATTGGACCTTTATTTTATAAGGATTTGAAAATGGAAAAATGAAATTGCTGATGGTAGTTATAAGAAGGATAGGCCTTCTAAAGTTGATAGAATTGAAAGATTTTGAAATTCAGTGAGTGTTCCAGAAGTAGGGAATCTTTAGTATCAGTTGGACATTCACTGTCTATTAGTCAACAGCCCTGCTCAGTTGTAAAGGAAAAAAAAAAAAAAACACAGCTAAAGAATAATGTCCAAAATGCCCGGATTATATTGTCCAAGATTAGGTCTAAAGGGCAGAGTATAATTAGGCATTTTATAATCTTGCTTGGCTTTCTAAGAACATGACCTTCTTATAATATGTAAACCTGTTTAACTTTGAGGGCCCTTTTCAGGGAAGTGGAGGGACCACCTGCAACAGGTGCTGGTGTGACTGAGAGTCACGAAAAAACACAGCGCTCTTTGTAAGTGTAAAAGGCCCTCCCAGAACTGTGGGAGTCTGTTGTCTGGAATACATTCCATGTTGATCTAGTCTCTTCATGTATTAATGCCTTTCCCCCTGTATTGTACTCGTTTTATATGCTAATTTCTGTCATCTTTATTCCATTTAGATACATTTAACCTAAGATTTTAAGCTATCAGATGGGCTTTAATTTAAAAGCCTGGCCTGCTCAAACATTGCTAGCCTTCTCCAACTGATAAAGCCCCAAGTTTGGGGAGTTTAGAAAAAAACAACCAGCTCCTAGGCTGAATTTTGTCTTATTCTCTAGTCTTAGTCCATAACTGTGGGTATAGAGTTGTTAGGTATGTGCTTTAAACAACCAAGTTTTAAAGAATAACTAACCAATATTCCACACCAGGGTGCTATTACAATAGAAAAGAGAAAAATCTCTCTAATTATAGCAGTATTACGGGCTTCTCCCATGCCTGGCTGGCCACGGCATGGAGTTGATAAGCATACAGTGTCTTTCATACTTGCTGTTACAACATGTTAATTAAGAGAATTCAGCTGTGGCACCAGCTGGGGATGTCTGGCTTTGTGGAAGATTGCAATTAGATGCTTTATTTTCTGTTTTTTCCCCCTTTCAACTTTGGTGGAATGCCTTTGAGTAGGGGCTTTTAGTCTCAGCAGTATAAATACTTTAATGTGCCTAATTATGTAATCATACAGTTATACTCCTCTGTGTACACACACGTTGTTTTATGGATTTTTATTCCCTTTTCTAATACATGAAATATCTAGCCTGCTTTTTGGTTGGTGTGGAACCAGACTCCTCCCTGCATTGGGCAGGAAGAAGAGAAGGACCAGAGGCATTTAGTGATTTTCCTCTGATTATGATCTTTCTTCTGTTCCTCCTCCACCCCTTTCTTGACCTTCCTATGGGCATGTTCTTTATCTCCCAAATAATTAGCATCTTAGCAAAGTCAAGGTAATTTAAATAAAGTTGGGTTTTATAATACTCTATCTTTCCATTAATTTGCAAATGTAGTCTTTCAATGTGTGTAGTGTTATTTTTCCTAGTCATCTGTTCCAGGCAGGCACAGGGCATGAGCCTGGACGTGAGAGCTCATGTGTGCAGGCACAAAGGGACCCTTTGATTTCTGGCATTCAGCTTGTGCATAGAGGACCTGTGACCCCAGTTGTTAGAACCAGGACCTGGGAGCAGCTGCTTTCTGGGATCCAGTCCTCCAGGGATCGGCCATCTGCTGCCATGTGAGAGAACCCTGGGAAAGAAACTGACCACAAGACATCTTTGTATTCGTTTTTTCTCTGCCCCAGACCCTCCAGTTCTTTTCTAAAGCAGAGAATATCACCTAGGCATACTTGAGAAGCCTGATGACTCTGCACTGGAAAACTCAGCGTGGTTTTCCTTGTTCTTCCCCTTTCCCCGTTGCACCTCCCCAGCACATCCAGCTCACTGGAAAATAGTTTCCAGGGAAGGCAGGCAGATTTATGTGGCTGATTTCTTCAGCAGGATTAGTACTATAGAGCAGGCTTTCATTTTTTTTTTTTCTTTTTTTTTTTCTTTTTTTTTTTTTTTAGAGACGGGGTCTCGCTCTTGGTCAGGCTGGTTTCGAACTCCTGACCTTGAGCTATCCACCCGCCTCGGCCTCCCAGAGTGCTAGGATTACAGGCGTGAGCCACCGCGCCCGGCCAGGCTTTCATTTTATTATGAATCACATGGCCTTGCATTTTAGAACTGGAAGGGTCCTTAAAAATCTCACCTCGTGGGAGAGGAACCTAAGATTTCACATTCTTTAAGGCTTGCATTTCTTCCCTGTTTTGGCACCAGAACAGGGAAGATTTTCTAAATCTTCAGCTATCTCCTGCTAAACCTGGGAACATTTGCTACTTCCCATACACATACCACATCTTCTTGCTTCTCTGCCTTTGTTTGTGCCCGTATCTCCCCCAGCATGTTCTTCCCATGGTGGTCCTTTATCCCATCACAACCCTTTATCCTGTGTTCACAGTCCTACTTCCCCTAAAGTTGGAGCTATAATACCATTTCTAACTTCTTCTCTGGTCTCTTCCTCATTGGATTAATCCTTCTCCAGAACGTCCTATAGCCCATATTGATTTCTAACGTCTATTATGATCACTTATTAGACAGTGAGCTCCAGTAGGGCCGATGTCTTTTTCATCTTTTTCCACCTGCCTTCTTCCGTTGCTTGCCACAGTGCTTTGGTCCTTAGTAAAAACTTGTTAAAAGAATGAATGGATAAATGTAATTCTTACATGGACTCTAGGAGATAAACAAAGTAGATATTACTATAATTTTAATCTGGTTGGGGCTTTTTATCTTTATTCCCAAAGATCCTAAAGTCTTCTCAGGACACATCATGTGAATTATTTGCTCTTGAATTTGTAGCACCAACGTGACACATAGTAGGTGCTTCATAGATATTTGTTAAATTAATGAAGGAATTCCTGTTAGGAAAGTGAAACCCAGAGAGAATAAGAATCAACACTCGTAAATGTTTTTTTACTCTCTTCTGGATGAAAGTTATTAAACCTGCTATTTGGAGAACAAGAGATTAAAGGGTATTTTGTGGGTACTGAGATGTGGCATTTGGACATAGTTATCTACTGACATGCAAAGTGGGTGAGGCTGCACCAGGCAATATCTTCTGACCAGGAATCCCGGGCCTGGTCAGAAGTGGCTTGCCAGGGTCAGGGGTCGAAAGAGCAAGACAGGCCATGGCAGGTGACAGGTGATAGATAAGATATCTATCTTATCAGGCTGATAGATAAGAGCATGGTTAAGACAATACCAAAACTCAGACGTAGTATAGGCCCGAGTTGCACTAATTCGTATTTTGAGGTTGCTTTGTTTGATGATCAAGGAACCTGGGCAATATGCTAGAGCCAGACTGATAAATACATAGGCTAAAATCACAGGCAAGTCCTAGACCTTGAGGGCCAGGTACCCACCCTACGTTGGACTTCACAGCCAGTTTGAATGGATTCCTGTCATTTTTAAAGATCCTTAAAGAGTCATAAGTGTGACTTCCTTGGAGAGAAACACATGGGAAGGACTCACAGGGAAAGCATGTGGGAGAAGCAGAGGGACCTGCCAGGAACACTGTGTGCTGAGCAACCTCTCTATTCACCTCCATGGCTTCATCTGATCCAGACCTTTAGAGAGACCCAGAAGTTTTGTGTGTGTGTGTGTGTTTGTGTGTTTGTTTGTTAATTGTTTATTTATCAAAAGAAACTATTCCTCAGTCTACATATTCATAGCTCAGGAACACAGGTCAGTGACAAGCTTCTATGTAAATCAACACAAAAAAATTCTTTATATTCCAAAATCACTTTGCATTCTGAAAGATACCAGCCTTCCTTATCTCCTTAAAATATTTCATAGAATCATAATTTCAACAGAAATCTACATATGCCTTCTTTCTTGCTTCAGCCACAGCAAACTTGTAGAAAGTTGTAACCCCCAGGGATACAACAAATACTCCAACAATATGCAAATACAGACACCTGGCCAGGAGGCCATACATCTGAGGTTTCATCAAAGCACTAGAAGCCATAGTAGTTACTGTTCTTGATGGGGATGCCAACCTGGGGCCTTCTAGAGACCAGCATACGTGGGCCATCCCTGCAGACCTCCGGCTATTGTGGCTCGTGCAGGGTAGGAAGCTGTGGGGGTGTGGAGGAAGGCTGCAGGAAGCCCGCCCCTTCCCTCCTGCAACCGTCATGGTGACCCTCCTCCAGCTTCCCAACTCTAATCTCCCCAGAAGTTGAAAGTAATGAAACAACAAAAAAACACCTGGGGCATTTGACTCCTCACTATCCAGAGTCAGTCAGCTGGTGAAAGTTCCCCTCTGGGGAAGGGCAAAGGATACTAAGAAGGCAGGACAAACTGCTTTTCCTGTGTGAGAGAAGGTGGTTTAAAATTTTGTAGTTTAATATATTAAACGTTAAAGCAGAGAATCTCATCCCCCACAAGACAGCGGAGCAAAAATATCCAAATCAGTGGACTTTGTAACTTTCAACTCCATCTGCCTGTGCACATTGAGCACAGTGTTCCTTGTATTTATTGGTTCAGAGGTGATAAAGACCATATGCATAACCCTGGCAGCTTCATCCATCCCCCTTCCCCTCCCCCCACCAACTCTTCATTGTCCCTTTCATGTTTGTAGTCCCTGTCTCATGGTAGGGCCAGGCTTGACCACAGAATGTACAGTGCTCACTTTGTGGCATGCCTTAGACCCAGTCACATCTCTTTCTTAAGAAAAGACCATTCAGAGCTCCACCCCTCAACTGCTAGTGAGTGTTTTTCAAAGACCTGTGATGTTTTGCTGGTTTTAGGCCATTGCCTCAGTGGATTTCTGCTTACCATCCAAAACAGTAGTTCACTGAGTGTTTCCTTTCGTTCTTTGCAGTTGTCTAGGCTTCTGTGAGTAGCAGTGACCTGGCTGGCGAGTACCTGCAAGAAGCAACACACGGCCTGACCCACTGTTTGGTGGTACCTGGCAGAGGCTGTTTATTTGGGACTTTAGCAGAGATGCCCCAGTGGCCATGAATGCTCTGGGCAGCTGGCAGAAAGATAGCCCCCTAATTTAGGTCACATTCTCATTCTACATTTAGTGACAGTCTTCCTTTCACATATCCTCTTAGAAGACTTGTGTTCTCAGCTGAAAATGCCCACATATGTCCCACTTGCAGTTTTGGTATCTGTGATCCTTAAATAGCTCCATTGTTTGTGGTGCACAGAGATCAGTGAAGGAAACTATCTGTCTTGCCTTTCCCCTCCACTTCTCTGGAAAAATGTGGCCCCACTTGAGATATGAACTGAGTCCTCTGGGCACAACTAAACTCACTAGTCCATATTCTTCTCCAGACAGGAATTACGGCAGCTTTTGTCCATATGTACTGCACCCCCATGTCATTTTTTGTAGGTCTTGGGGTAAATTTTTCCGGTGACGTCTGTAACTGAGGAGTTTCCTATAATAGGGAGAAGGGCAAGCCAGAATTTGAATCTAGACTCTAATACTTAGTGGCTGTGTGACCTCAGGCCGTTACTAAATTTTTCAGAGCCCCAGTTTCTTCATCTGAACAAATTGAGTATTATGCCACCTTCCTTGTAGGGTGGGAGAATTAAATAGGATAATAACTATAGAGTATCAGTGTAGTGCCTGGTGATGCAAGTTAATTCTCTCCCTCATTTCTACCCTTTTAGGCAATAGAGATCATTACATTTGTTTTAAATTTTAAGTTGCTTTTCTTGAAGCCCTACTGTGTATGCCTGGGACTGGATTTGGCATTAGGAGTTACCATTAAATGGTAGAATTGGAAGTAAAACCACAGCTTTGAGCTTTATATCCAAGAGTCCAGCTCTGTTTTCAGCTCTGGGCCAGACTCCTAAGTTAATTATCACCTGCCCTTCAGCTACCTCTCTGAGGCTGGACAGTGCCTTAAGCAGCTGACTGGGCCCTTCCTCCAGGGCACCAGCCTGCCTCCTATAGGTGGGAAATTCTAAGGGGGGGAGAGTGAACACATGTGTAGCTTAGGTAGATAATAGGGGGAAAGAGCTGAGACCAAGAAGTAGCAATTGCTAATGAAGAAAAAATAAGTATCCTCTGCTTTCTCTTAACCCTTTAACTACCATTCTCAAGGGAAACAGCAACATTTGTTAATGCACATGGAATAACCTGGTTCCCTAGTTCTGCTATCATCCCACCATCCTGGAGGTGGGAGACAGCTATGGGAAGAACAGTGCTGTTCTTCATTGTACTGGAGTGGGGGTGGCATTGGGCACTGAGTGGCCCAGGAGCAGTAGGATGGCAGGATGAAGGAAAGTGCTCCTCCTGTCTGTCCTTCCTTTTAGCAGTCATAGCAGGGGAGGGACTGCAGCCCCAGCTGGCAGCCTGTTCCCCAGGTCCCTGAGCTGAGAGAACAGAGGAGGTGAAAGGGTAACAGGCCATATGGAGGCCATTTGGCAGCCAAGAGCAGCCTGGGCTGAGAAGGGAAGTGGGAAAGGGGGCTGGCTTATTACTGAACACAGCAAGGTCCCCCAAATGCTCATCCTACTATATTTTCTGCCTGCCCCCTCTCCACATATCCAGAAGTTTCTGGAACAATCCTTTTCCTTCTCTTTGTCAAAGCCTTTGCCCATTCCAAAAATCAGAGATAAGAGTTTAGTTCACTGTGTGAAAATAAATGTACACATCTATCAGTGCCTGATATGTGCCAGGCATGTTACAAGACACTTTGAAGTGTGCAGTTTTATTAGTCCTCTCAAAAACCTCCCGGAGCTGGGTATTGGCTTCTAAGGAGTAAGGCTTAGAGGAGTAAGGCCAATTGATAAGGCTGCAGAGAGGCCCCTTGGGTCAAACCCAGATTCATCCGTCTGACCCCACGTGGCTCTGGTCCTGTTAGGTAGGCAGTATGTTTTCATGGTAGATACCAATTTAGAGAATATCAAATGTACCCTGGAGAGGGATTCCCTTTGCTGTTATCTGTCATGGACTCATTTCAAATCAGAAACCATTGTGACCCATTGCAGTTAAAAACAAGACAGTGTCTTGAAATGTAATATCAGGTTTTTACTAAGCATCCACTGTCTGCAAGATTCCTTACCAAGTGCTAGGGACAAAAAAATGAGAACAAGTCCCTGCCCTATAGCTTGGAGGTTGGTAGGGAAATGGGGGCAGGACTGGCCTGTGAGAAAGTAATGATAGAAGATGACAATATGATGATAGTTTACAGGAGGAGTGACAAAGATGTTATGGGAACACAGAGGAGGAATAATGAAACTCTTCTCTAATTGAACACCCCGTGTGTGACAGACCCAGTACCAGGTACCTGTGAGGCAGATACTTTTGTATCTCCATGTTACAAACAAGGAAACTGAGGAATAGGAAGATCTACCCAAGACTACACGGTGGGTAACTGTTAGAGCAGCACGCAGCCCAGGTGGTCTCATTCTAGGCCCAGGCTGGTGAGCTCTACCCTGTGCTGCTCTTTGATTCTCTGGAGATTTCTGGGAAGGTTTCCGGAACCTTGGAGATGAGTGGGGTTCCAGCTGACTGCATGTGCTTTCAGGTGAGAGTTGCCAGGCCAAGGAGAGAAGCAGTACTTCTTACTGAATGACTAAGGACTTTGGTGGCTGCTTCCAGGTGACAGTTTTCATGCTTAGGGCAGGTACAATAAAGAAAGTACTCCTCCCTCTTGTTGACTCAGAGGCCCCTGGCTGGCATTCCCCTTCTCCTATGAGGTGGAGGGAGTAAGGGGCCCAGGCCTAAAACAATATGGACAGGCTCTGAGGCCAGGCCCTGCCTGTCAGCTGCTGATCTTCTAGAGCAGGGCTCAGGCTGGGCCTCTCTTAGGAAGATGGCTGTGGGGGCCAAAGGGAGCCACAGGGGCAGCCTAGGCTACGGGTGGTTTCTCCCTGTGTTCCCCAGCCCAGCTCTTGCGCCACACTCTGAGAAAGGCTTGGGCTACCGCAGGCAGGCCCTCCCCCAGTGAATGGGAAGTTCTCATGAGAAAGGGATCCTGGCTGGACAATGGGCTTCCTGTCTGACTGCTGGGAAGGTTTGTCTCACAGGAGAGGAGAGTTGCAAGTGGCATGAGAAATCATCTTGCTTCCCTCTCACTGCAGCCTGTTTCAGACTTTTGACTATTTGAGTGGGGGTCAGGAAGGCAGAAGGCTGGGCAGAGCTGTGGACAGAAGCAGCCCTGGGTTATCTCCTAAGTAACTGGACTCCTACATGTTTTCCTGCTCCTACCGCAAGCCTGAGACAGGAATCTGCCCCAGTGCAGGAGCTTCTGCATGGACAGCCCCTCATACCCTGTGCTCAATGCAAAACCACAACGGCTGCAGGACTTCTGTGAAGAAACCTCGGAGAGGTGGTGAGGCCTGCCAACTTTAGACAGATCTGCAAATGGCAGAAGGTGGTCTGGTTCAGTGTCTTTATGTATTGAAACTGAGGCCCAAAGAGACCAGTGCCCACAGGCAGGCAGTACCCGGATTGTCATTGTCACTGGACTCTCCTCTCTGTGGCTCCCTTGGCAGGTTATGGATATGGGAGGAGAAGCCTGGCTCTGAGACCCTCTGATACTGCCCAGTGCTGTGGAGTGGGAAGCCAGCCTTCCTGGCTTCAAATCCTGACTGTACCACTTGTCTGCTCAGTGACCTTTAGCAAGTATCTTAACCTCTCACTCAATTTGCTCATCTGTATGATGTAATAGTACATTTCTAGTGGGTTTTGTGAAGCTTAAATGAAGTTACCTTTTGACCACGATCAGATGTAATCATTATTTTTCCTCTTTGTATTTATCTCGAATGATTTAATTCCAACTTGTCTGGGAGGCTTTTTTGAGGAGAATTACCTCCTCTTTGAATAAGATGTTTACACTGGGGTATGACTTTTCCTTTCACATACCGTGTGTACAAAGTAGCTAGATGTCTCCAAAGCTCCAGGCTGAGCAAATCAAATAGGAGGATGAGCCATGAAACAGTACTTGGCACATTTTCCTGATGTCCTGCACTCCTCAGCAGGCTGGACTTTACTCAGCGGTCAAGCCTGCAGCTTAGGAGCCAAGGTATCTGCTGAATCTTGCCTTGCCTTTTACAGATTTTTGGCTTGAAGCAGATCACTCAACTAGCTAAGCCTCATTGTCTTTATCTGCAAAATGGGGGAAATACAGTCCCTGCTTCATGTAAGGAGAATTCATAAGAGTGCTTGACACAGGTAATATGCTGTTTGCAATAATTACTGTTTTCCTTGTCTTATATCCAAAACTGTGCATTAGAACCTTTGTTCTCTGCATTCACCTTGTTTTGTCTCTGCCTCTCTTTGCTCCTACAGACCATTGAGGGCTAGAAATAGAAATTGGACCTTCATATATAAGAAAGGGTTTTGAGAACAAGCACATAAATAGTACTTTTCTAAACAACTTTAAAAGGGACCCTCAGTGCTAAATGCTATCTTCTTTGCACATCTTCTCTTTAACCTCACATTCTTGCCCCATGGCGTGATTCTAAACCTGTTCTACTGCCTTCAGATCCCCAGACCTGTCTTCTGATTCCTGGCCAGGGACTCCTTCACTGAGATGCTGCTGTCTACTCCGGGAGCCACTACTGGCTAGCCCCATGCAGTGACCGATAACTTGAAATGTGGTTAGTCTGATTTGAGATGTGCTGAAGGTATACAGACTTACTATGAAAAGAAGAATATAAAATATCTTATTAGTAAATTTCTATATTGATTACATGTTGAGCTGCAAACAATTATATTTTGCTTATATTGAGTTAAATTAAATGTATTAAAATTAATTTCACCTGTTTCCTTTTCCCTTTCTAATGTGTCTACTAGAAAATCTAAAATTACATCTGTGGTCACATTATATTTCTTTTTATTTATTTATTTATTTTTTATTTTTCCTTTTATTTCATCATATTATGGGGGTACAAATATTGTTAGGGTTACATATATTGCCCCTGCCACCCCTCCCCCCACATTATATTTCTACTGGACAGCATTGTGCTAAGTTTGTGGTTTCTGTCCACTTCTTCCTCCCCTCCTCAGTTTTTGCTCCTGTTTCTCTTCTTTGCCTCAGGCTCTCACCCTCCCCGGGTGCCAGAAGAATAGGGTCATCTCTGGCCAGAAGGACACCTCAGCCTATTAGAAAAGCTCACATTGGAGCAGCTTGTGTCATATTTCACATTTACTGCGTTGATTTATGTCAGAGTTGGCCATGTGCAATATCTGTGTCTTCTAGATTGTAAGCTTTTGGGGGGCATGGTTCTGTCACATTTACCTTTATGGCCCTCCTAGAGATATTGTGTGGAGAGGACCCACTCTAAGTGTTTGATGGAATTACAACCAAATAGGGGCATTTGTAGTACTACCCAGCTGTGTTTTTGATCATTACAGATGCAGAGTTAGTGCCTTGGGTTTGGGGGAACCTCTTTCTTCTCCCTTGAATTCCCAGGAAAGCTTCTCTGGTCATCCTTTCTTTCAACACTTTCATTAAGCACCTATTTCTCTGTGCCCACTTGTGTCCTAAATGCTACTGCACCAATATTTGAGCCTAAAACTACATTATTTCAAACCTATGAGTGAAGACTGACATCATTGAAATCCTCAGTTACTGTGTTGGGGAATGTAGTGTTTTCTTGATAACTATCTGTCAGCCAGAAACCTCTTTTGTTGAGTCTTTTAAAAATGTACTGGATGTTCAAATGTCTGCTTCTCTTACTCTAATCCCTTGTAGGCTACAGGTGTGCTTAGCCTCCCTGATCTTCATGTGCCATACTCCTCAGGCTTTGTTTTGAAGGGGCTCAAGTATGTGTTCATTTTGTTAAACTGAACGCTTTGACCCACAGAGCCTTTCCTGGAGCTTGCTTTGCTTTGCTCGTATGGAATGTTATAAACGTTTGTTTTGTTTTAATTTACCTCTTCCTGCTGAAAGGCAGGTCTCCAAAACAACAAAAGCAAAACACCTGCAGAAGGGCCGATGTGGGTTTCTGCTGAGGGTGTCAGCTGAGGTCACTGAGGTGGAATTATCATTTTGCTTCTCCGCATCTGCATCCTCACTCACCAGCTGGTTGGGTGGGCTTCCCCGGATGCTCACTGGGGGCCTAAGTGGCTGTGGCAGAGAATGGAAAGCAGAGTGGAAGCTAAGGAGAAGTAATTGATTTTTTTTTTTCTGTAAAATTGTCTGGCTTTCTCTCTGTCCTTTTAAAATTATGTAGCATTGCCAAATCATATGAGTTTATTGTCTTCTTGGGGTTAAGAATGGAGCCTGAAATTCCCTCTGTGGACCTGGAGTTGTCAGAGAGTGAGCCTGATACGCAGATTAAGACAGCCTCTTGCTCAGGATGGCAGCTTCCAGAAGCCCCTGGGTGATTTATTTGCTGCATAGGTTCTGCTTTTCCTTGATGTTCTTCCCAGGAATCACCAAGAAGGTCCTGTTCACCTTCTGCCCTTGGCCAGAACTCTCCCACTCTGCTCTTGGGCATGGGGGCCACATTTTTTTCATGTGTTCTTGGCGTCTTAAAAATGACTTTGCTTTTTTTTTTTT
>VBSM01002121.1:575352-585653 GCA_008086735.1 Cheirogaleus medius | reverse complement strand
AAAAAAAAAAGTATGTGTGCACTTAATTGTCATATCCCTATTTGGCTACAAGTACCTGAAGTACTTATCTTTTTATCCTTTTTCAGGGCATAGCACAATGACCCCTACACGGTAATCAATAAATATTAGTTGAGATGAAATTAAATTGAATTGCAAGTCACTTCTTTGTCATCCTCACTTTTTTTACTTATAAAGTGAGTGCTAAGTGACCTCCAGGGTACCTGTCAAAGATTCTGTGGCAACGTGGGCTTTATGGGCAGAAATAACCAGCAAAGTAGGAGTGGCTGTAGAGTCAGCAGCTCTCCCCTGAGACTGTCTTTCCCAGCACATTGGACTCCTGTGGGTCCTGCCTGCTTTCAGGAGCTGCCCTGGGGTGCTCAGCATTAATTATGCTGAGGAAATGAACCAATTAGACACAGTCCAAGGACAGCCAGGGAGCAGGGGAGATCTGTGGCAGGCTTGCTGCCCTGAACAAAAGAGGGAAAATGTGAAGGGTAAAGCAGTTTGCTGAGGTTTCTCTGGGAATCCGGCCCGGCCGGCTTTCTGAACCACTTGGCCCAAGTTTAGAGAGCGCCAGGAGTATTTGTGTCTGTCTCCTTCCTGTTCAAGACCCTGCTGGGGTGGGGGGGTGTTTGAGAAGGTGTGTCCTTAGAGGGGACTGAGGAGGCTTATTTGCATTTCTCCTAGTTTCAGAGGCTGCCAGACTTCCCTGGATCCCATGGCACCTACCCAGCTTTGTTTTGCTTTGTTAATAGCTTTTTAAAAGTGGAGTCTTTCCACTCCCCCACCCCACCCCCAAGTGATCAGCAACTTGACAGCAGAGAGCCGTCATCTCTTTTTGACTTGGTACCCACCCCCAGCCTGGCTGGCAGTCAGCGTGCTTAATGGCCATGTGTAGATTGGAGGAAGGTGGCGTCCGTGAGAGAGGCTGTGAGGGCACATCTGCATGGTGGTGCGGGCTGACAGTCTTGTGGATGGGAGCGCACCTTATCTGAGACTCCCAGTCACTCCAGGCCTGTTAGAGGAAGTGAGAAAAAGAAACCGACCGTTCTTATTCTCATACAGATGTCCTTGTGATATTCAGGATGGTGGCAGGGTATGTGTCAGCAAAATCAAATTTCCTTTGGAAAACGTTTGGTCTTTCTTGCATTCATGGGTGCCTGGCCATCCTGCCAGCATGTTTTCTTCCCCCAGCCTTCCAAACAGTGATTCTTTAGCACCCGCACCGCACCCCTCCTATTTCGGCTGGGGATACCCAGCGGTCCACTGCATGCGGGCTTCAATTCCACAGTGTGTGTCCAGAGTGGAGTCAGAGGCTGCCCTCCTCCTCCTCCTGAGGGCTGCTCAGCCCTCCCAGCTCCCCTGACTTACCGTTACTGCAACTCACCAGGGTTCCCACCACACTGCTTGCTACCTCCTAACTTACCTTGACACACATACCCCTTAAAGGCCATGCAGCTCATGGGATAGGAGCAGTGTCTGCTAGTGGGAAGAACGCAGGTTTAGAGTCCAAAGGCTTGACTCTGATCCCAGGCTTGCCATCTACCCTGCCTTAAGCTTGGCTAAAAGTCACTTAACTTTTGTGGTGTCTTCATCTTCAAAGAAGAGAAATGATAACTACTCACAGAGTTGTCAGGACAAGTAAATAAGATAGGAGGTTGAAGGTGCTTTTAAAATTAGATAGCCATACCTGAATGAAAAACGTGGGATTTACTCTGGGACAGAGCCAAGTGATGCCGGTGACTGCTATAGTCAGAGAATGGAAGATGCCCAGGGGGCTTGGGAAGCCTCCCAAGAAATCCATCAGAAATCCCCTCTGAGGCCAAGAGTGCACATTTTTATTATGGAGCCCTTTCTGACATTGATGCTAGAAACAGGGCCAACATTTTTCCTTCACAGGTTTAACAATATTTTACCTCCTTTTACTCTGATTCTTTGTGTGTGTTAGTAGATTTTTTTAAAACCATATTGTGTCTGGATCTCTGTAGGTTAAGACTTTGGTAGAGTCTGCCATTCAGTTATGGATGCCGTTTTCTTAAGGCACAGTGGGGAGGGAGAGGGGAAATGTTGCAAAGCAGCCAGACTTCCCCCTGTTGCCCTGTACTTCCCTCTCTGCCAAGGGCACCCTGAATTTCCAGGGTTTGGTCAGCCGCCTTCCCAAGGGAATGACTCTTTGCTCCTCGTGTGTTTCCTGCTAAGGCGGTTAGCGCTGCCTCATGGAAAGGAGACTCCTGCTGGAAAACCTCACTGCTGTAACACTGCTCTCTCTCTCTCTGTCTTTGCAGTGTGCCCCCTGCCACCAGAGCCAGAGAATGGTGGCTACATCTGCCACCCCCGGCCCTGCAGAGACCCCCTGACAGCAGGCAGTGTCATCGAATACCTGTGTGCTGAAGGCTACATGTTGAAGGGCGATTACAAATACCTGACGTGTAAGAATGGCGAGTGGAAGCCAGCCATGGAGATTAGCTGCCATCTCAACGAGGGTCAGTCTGGCAGATGAGAAGGGGATGCTGTTGGGGTTCTGCTCTCTTTGAACTCCTGGGAAGTGGTGCATGCTTCCTCCGGAGCACCCTCTGCTGCAGTGCAGCATAGCTCCATTTGTTGCCCTGCTTCCTCCCTTCCTTTGGGATTTCATATCTCTGTGGAAGACATTTGAGGTTGCTGGTGCATGTCCTGTTGCATTTCACTGAGCCACCGAGAGGCCTAGTAGCTTTACTGAGACATCTGCCCTGCTATGTAAAAGCCCCTTTGATGTTCAGGATCTCTTGTTTGCCTGGCCAAATGTTGGTGACCTTTGACCGTGTTCTGCTAACACAGTGAGCACAATGCTAACACCTTCTCTGGTGTCTCTTTCATTTTATTTTTCCTTGAATGGAAATGAACTGTTTTGTTATGGAGCTATAGTCCAGCTGGACAGAAGACCTCTCACCCCTCCTGCCTCCTCCTGTCTTGCATGACAGGAAAATCCAGCTGCTGCAGGAAAGTGTGTGTCATATGGCCATCTTTGTGCCTCACACTCCGGCTTTGAGACCAGAACATGTTTAACCTGTGACATGCCAGAGAAGGATGGGAGCCAACCTGAGATTTACAGATAAATCTGTGGGACCTTAGGACAGGGACTTAGTCCAGCCCAGTCCTTACAAATTATCCTGCCACATGGGGAAAAACATGAGTGGGATTTAAGATGGTGGAATGATGTACCCATTTAAATGATTGCTGTTTACCAACCTGCTACTGAGGATGGGCTCAAAGTGGTTTATAAAGGTAAACTCTCCAGGGTTGAGTATAGATATCAGATGGACCTCAAAGGCTGGGAGTGAAGGGAACTTCTTATTCAGAAAGCAGGATAGGGCAATGGTCCCTCTCCAGGAGCACCATGTATACGTAGATTATTCTACACTGTCATTCTTGAAATGACCCTGACCATAGGGGTATCTCTGTATTGCAGGCGTCCTCAAACTACGGCCTGCGGGCCACAAGCGGGTGTTTTTGCCCTTTTGTTTTTTTACTTCAAAATAAGATATATGCAGTGTGCATAGGAATTTGTTCATAGTTTTTTTTAAACTATAGTCTGTCCCTCCAACGGTCTGAGGGACAGTGAACTGGCCCCCTGTTTAAAAAGTTTGAGGACCCCTGCTGTATTGCATCACTCAGGGCATTTGGAAGGATCAGCTGTGGGGCCCATGTTTTGTGTGTCTGGGTACAAAACCCTTCTGATGATGGCTTGTTTTTATAGAGAAAGATACCCACACATCACTCGGTGTCTCCACGCTGTCTATAGTGGCTTCCACTGCCAGCTCCGTAGCATTCATTCTCCTCCTCGTGGTGCTGTTTGTGTTACTGCAGCCAAAGCTGAAGTCCTTCCATCATAGCAGGTGAGCCCAACAGCAGTGCTCCTGTGCAGCCGGCCTGACTGGCAGAGGGTTGCTGGTGATCTGCCTGCCTCTGCTGGTCTGCGTGTGCCCAGGGAACGGGGAGGGCCCTGCCATGTGTCACATTCCTGGATGTACCTGACACTGTGCTTGTTGCTTTGCATACATTATCTTAATTCTCATAAGAACATTGCAGATGAGGAAACTGAGGCTCAGAGAGGTTAAGTAATTCACTCAAGGTCATATTGCTAAATGATAGCAGAGCTGAGATTAGAACTTAAATCTGTTCAATTCCAAAGCCATGTCATTTCCCTTACACTAGTGGTTCTCACAGTGTGGTTCCAGCAGCATCAGCAGCATGGAACTTGTTAGGAATGTGTATTTTCAGGCCCTATCCCAGACCAGCTGAATGAGAAGCTGGGGGCTGAGGCCCAGTGAGGGGGTTTAACAAGCCCTCTAGGTGATTCTGATGCATGCTTGCTTGTGAGCCACTGCCCTGTACTCCTGGTTCCCAGTCCTGGCCACACATAGTAGAGGGAGTTAAAAATAAACACCAACACCTGGGCCTCCATCCCCACACGTTGGATACTTGGCATTCTATTTTTATAAAGAACTTCTCAGGTGGTTCTGATGTGCAGCTAGGCTTGAGAACCACTGCCCTATACTGATGAAAAACAGAGAAAGTGGGTTTTCTTGCCTGCCCTTTTCACTTTCCTTGTTCCAGTATAGTGCATTAGCCACAAATGATTCTGAACTGGGGAGGGGTGAATAGGAGGGTCTCCAATGATGTTGGCCCCGAGTGGATTCCCCATGATGGACTTCTCTCCTGGGCTGTCTGGCTTCTGCAGTTGCCTGGCTCTTCCTGGCAGTTCCCCTTCCCTCTTGAGGAGTACATCTTTTATATTCATTCACAGCCCCTCGTCCGTCACTGTCATAAGTAACAGGCATAAAGGGCCAAACTGAACTGCATTCAATAAAATGCTCCAGGCTTGGAATTGACAGATAAGGACCAGGCTAAATTTAATTTCTGTATACTATGTGATTTTTTTTCTTTCTTCTTCCTTTTGTTCTGTTTTGGAAAGGGGTAGGAGTTATTTTTAAAAGTTGTTAATTAATAGAATAAAGAGAATTTGAAGAAGATTGTTTTTGTTTTTTTTTGAGACAGAGTCTCACTCTGTTGCTCAGGCTAGAGTGCCGTGGTGTCAGCCTAGCTCACAGCAACCTCAAACTCCTGGGCTCAAGCGATCCTTCTGCCTCAGCCTCCCGAGTAGCTGAGACTACAGGCATGCACCACCATGCCCGGCTAATTTTTTCTATATATATTTTTAGTTGGCCGATTAATTTATTTCTATTTTTAGTAGAAATGGGGTCTCGCTCTTGCTCAGGCTGGTTTCGAACTCCTGATCTTGAGCGATCCGCCCGCCTCAGCCTCCCAGAGTGCTCGGATTACAGGCGTGTGCCACCGTGCCTGGCCTGAAGGAGATTGTTTACTTGACATAATCAGCTATTTCTTCATAAGAAATAGAAAGAGTAGAAGGGGAGATGTAGACCCCATTTAAATTACTACTTTTTAAACAAACAAAAAAATCTATTTTGAATAGCAAAAGTTTAAGCACATGCCAGTGTACACACCGCTTTCTATGCCACCTTGCCATCAAAGTTTTCTTTCCTTCCAAAAATCTCTGGGCACTTTTAGGGGCTACTTTTCTCCTCATAGTGAGTACATTATTTGAATTAGGTAGCACAGATTTTTATCTCCCAGTACAGGTAAGGAAATTGAGATCTAACAACAATCTAGCGACATTATAAATGGTTGAGCAACAGACCATGTGTATTTTCTGATGTGATGAGCTGAAAGGACACAACATCACTTGGCAAAAATTGGTCTGAATCCAATCCTGAGGAAAATAATTAGACAAATCCAGATTGTGGTGGGACATTCTATGAGACAGCTAGCCTGGACTGTTAAAAAAAATGCTACTATCATAAAGAAAAACGATAGTAGACAGTTACAAATTAGAGGAGGTGAAAGAAGCAGAACAACTGAATGCAATGCATAATCCTAATTGGGTCCTGGATGAAAACAAAGACGATTGCAGCCTAAATGAATATATTTTTGGATAGTTAGGAAAATTTATATTATACCAGTGTTAAATTTTACCAGTAAAATTTGTATTATACCAGTGTTAAATTCCTGGGGTGTGATAATGTTGTAGTTATATCTGAGAGGAGGTTCTTAAGTGGTACATGCTAAATAATGTCTTCACCTTACTTGTCTATGTTTATAACAGAAGGTATCTGCATGAATAAATCTCACACATACAATGTTGAGTAAAAGAAGTTAGAGATGCACAAACATAGACATTCACAAACGTACTGTGTATCCCATTCATATAAAATTTAAAAATATGCAAAACTAAACTGAAGGATTCAAGTTTAGGTAGTAAAACTATTAAAGTAAAAAGCAAAGGAGTGAATTCCTTGAAAGTCAGGATAGCAGTTCCTTTTTGTGGGGAGGAAATGAGAGTGATTGGGACACTACAAGGGAGTCTAGGTTGTGAATAGTGTCCTATTTCTTGACCCAGGTAGGAGTTTTATACCAGTCTTACCTTTAGAATAAGTCAGTGAACTGTATGTAGATTTTTCTGTGTGTTCTTTTCTGTATTTTTGTTATAATTCACATATAATTTTTTTAAAGTTTACAAAGTTTAAAAAAGAAAGTCAAGCAATGTGGCTGAGTTGGAAATATACAAGTCATCTGATTTCTGGTCCAGTATCCCATTTTAAGACCATATTGCTTCCCCCCTTCTTTTTTTTAAAACAGCTTTATGGAGATATAATTCATATACCAAACAATGTATCCATTTAATGTGTACAGTGAAATGTGTTCTTAGTATATTCACAGATATGTGCCACCATCATTCTCTCCCATCCTTATTGTAGCTGTGCTGAATGCATGGCTTAATTTCCAGATCTCTGGGCTCCTAGTTTTTGCACAGGACCAGAGGGCCAGGTGCCTGTGTACCCAGAGATTAAGAACACTGTCTCTGGAAGGAGATGGAACTGGAGTCAAATCATAGCTCCGTCCCTTACTGTGTGACTGTGGGCAAGTTACTTAACTTCTCTGAGCCTCACATCTGCATTCTTTGTAAATCCCTACCTGAAAGGGCTCAGGTGAGGATCCAGTATGAGAAAGTATTTAAAGTATTTAGTGCTGTGCCTGACACATAGTAAGTACTCAAAAATGGTGGCTGTTTTTGATATTATTATGGTATTTATTTATCTGTATGTTTATTCTAATTCTTCCTTTGTCTTTTCTTCCTCCAATCCAGGCGTGACCAGGGAGTGTCAGGGGACCAGGTCTCCATCATGGTGGATGGAGTCCAGGTTGCACTACCGTCATACGAGGAGGCTGTGTATGGCAGTTCTGGTCACTGTGTGCCGCCCGCTGACCCCAGAGTGCAGATTGTGCTGTCAGAAGGGTCTGGGCCCAGTGGGAGGAGCGTGCCGCGGGAGCAGCAGCTACAGGACCAGGGAGCCTGCTCCTCTGCAGCTGGAGAGGATGAGGCCCCAGGCCAGTCTGGACTATGTGAAGCCTGGGGCTCCCGGGGCTCGGAGACTGTGATGGTGCATCAGGCAACCACTTCTTCCTGGGTGGCCGGCTCAGGGAACAGCCGACTGGCACACAAAGACACTGCAGATTCAGAGAACAGTGACATACAAAGCCTTTTATCCCTCACTTCAGAGGAGTACACAGATGGTAGGTGGTCTGAGCTGAACTTGAATTGTTAGCTGCATGAGGGCCTTGCTGGGAGGGAGGAAGTACTGAGCCTCTCTAATAATTGGTATATTTTCAGCAAAGAAAGATAATACCTGGGGTATTAGCCTATAGAATGGGATTTTACTCTTTGTGTACCAGGTAGGGCTTTGGGCTCTCTATAGAGAGACTTTTCACAGTTGTCTATGAATTCTTATAGTGTGGAGTCTCCCATGGTCACAGGGCTGTACTAAATCAAAAGGTAGACAGCTGGTTGAAGGTGGGGGTGGGGTCTGTCCTCTTGTTATGATTTTTATGTTCCTGAAAGGTCAGGAACAACAAAGAGGCATGGGGTTGTATTACAGAGAAACAAGAGCCTGTCTCTTTCCCAGAGCAGACAGCTGCTTCATTCTAAACAGAAGTATGCCAGGTACTGTGCTAGTTTTCTTGCACTGTCTCAGTTAAACCTCACAATACTCCTGAGATATAGGTATTCACTACTATCCCCATTTTATAGATGAGGGAACTGGGGCTCAGAGAAGGTACATAACTTGGCCTGCTGGTAAATTGCTGAGCTGGGATTTGAAGCCAGATGAGTCTGGCTCCAAAACCTGTTTCCTTCCAGATGATTCCAGCATATTTGTGGCAAATAAGCCATAGAATGAAATTACTGCTTTCTGGTGTTTCTGCCTTTCCTGGAGCCCAATTTAACCTTGGGCTTGAGTCTGTCACTTTAACAAATATCTTTAAGTGACATTCCAGTGTAGTACAGGATGCAAACTAACCTAGATGTCACCTTTCGGTAGTGAGGACTTCTATACTCATAAAGTTTCCCTAAAAGAGCCTTGGAGGAAAGTGTGTGCTTCCTGGGTATCCTGGGCATGGTAAATGCCTAAGGTTTAGAATATCTGAAAGCAAACAGACTGTGTTTGTGGTGCTTCGTGGTTATCAACAGTTTGCTGCCTTTTTTGTTGGTTGGCTAGTGAGCTTGAATGTGGAAGCCAGTGACCCATGGACAGTCAGCCACACATATTGTGAGACATGTCTAAGTGCACATTTGCAGCTCTTATCCTCCCAAGGAGCAAAGATAGGGCCCTGTTCTTCCTTCTCTTCCTCGACTCCTCGCTTTGTTCCATGTACTGAACAGGCATTTTTGAGAGCCCATCTTGTGCCTGGATTAGGTTTTAGGGTTGATACAGAGAAATATGAAACATGCTCCCTACCTTCGTGGAATGTCGGTCATTTGGGAAGATAGTGGGACCTGTACTTGAGAAATAATGGTACCAAGAATTGTAGGATCTGTGTTAGAGTGAGGGGTTCGGAAAACAAGACACAGGTCAGTGAGTTCGCTGCAGGCCACGCCTGAGCTGTTTGGGTCTGATAATACCATAGGAAGTCAGGAGCTTGAGGTCCGTTGACATATGAGGAAACTGAAACCCAGAGAGGGGAAGTGATTTATCGGAGGCCACACAACTGGCAGACGGCTTTAGGAGGTGGTGAGACTTAAGTAGTGCCTTGTAGCCTCATAGCGTGGGATTAGCAGAGAAAGGGGAGTGACTAGGCCAGCAGAGCTAAGGCAGAAGAGGGTTCATGGTGATGGTTTGAAACCAGACTGAACGTCCAGATTTTATCACATAGGCAGTGGAAGAGATAGCCAAAAAGGCCTAAAAAAGAAGCAGGGAATTTTTGCCTACCTAGGAGCATTTTATTTCTTTAAATTAGGGGCTGTCTGTGGGGGCCCCTGCAAGGGTATCAGGAGCAATATGGAGAGACTCACATGGGGTAACCACTGTGCTTTCCTTCCCTGTCTTCCTGCAGATATTCCACTGTTGAAAGAAGCGTGAGGGCTGCAGCCGGCCTCTCCTCTCTGTGGGGGTCCTCTGCCCTTCTCCCTCTCCCTGTGGGTTTGAGCACCCTGTATTCTCCAGCCACCCTGCCCGGGTACCTGAGCTGCCACCTGTGTATCTGTGTATCTCTGAGGGCCTGCAGGCCCACCTCGTTGGAAACTCAAGGAAGATTCTCGCCATCTGCCTGCTGGACAGCTGGAGGAGCTGGCTCTTTGCCTGGCCCAGCCTTCCCATCTGTCGGGGACATATTTGAATGTGCTGGATCGAGCCCTCCCTTTCCCTAAGCCTCTGGGTCCCCTCCAGCCAGCTCTTTGGCGGCAGCCCCATGGCTTGCGTGGGCTGATGCTGCCATGTTTACTTGTGCCTTCCCCACCCTGCCCAGTTTTCCCTGTTGTCTTGCTGTCCACAAGCCTTTGTGGCTGTACTGCTGCCCCCTGCGACACAGGGGCCCGGCCCGGGTCTGGCCTGTTTCCTTTGAGGGCTGTCACCGCTGCCATTTGCAGGAGCAGATCCAAGAGTGAGAGCTCTTGAGTCAGGATTGGCTCTAATTGGGGCGAGAGTGTGGGTCCCTGGGCTTGCCTCAGGTTGACACCGGTGGCACGTTTCCTTGGCTGAGGATAGAGGATTTGGAAAATTATGCCAAAGCTGCCCTAGCACCTGGCTGCCTGGCTCAGAGGTGCAGGCTCCTGGCCCTGTTGAGTTGAGAGTCTCCAAGAAGCATCCAGAAGATCCTGAGGGTGGGAAGGCAGGTGGCTGATAATGATTGTCTTCCTAATATGCAAGTTCTCACTTCCTACTTTGAGCATCGGCCTTCCTGGCCTCGTT
>VBSM01002121.1:549386-575252 GCA_008086735.1 Cheirogaleus medius | reverse complement strand
ATTTGAGCTGACTCAATGCAGGTTTTATATCCTGGCGACTTGCAGTCACATTCTAGTGACTTTCAAGGGCCAGAATATGGTGAAAATCACTTAAAATTTCCGTCCCCTCCATGCCTTAGTTTAGCATGTTGGCTCTATCTGTCGCCATTTCTGTGTTTTGTGTGCTGTGTTCCCATTTCACTGGGTGTAACTGTGAAATGGGCTAGTCCTGGCCACTTTGGTTTTATAAGGTATTTCCATGTACATTCTACAAGCACTCCATTTGCAAACAGAACTTAAACTAACATTGTCTCCCCCATTCATCTTGCCCTCCTCCTCCCACCCCCAGCTTTAAAGCTCTGCAGAAGCCTGAAGGCGAGACAGACAAAGGTATACTTTTCCTGCTTCATTGGTGGTGGCACAGGGACAGATCCTTTCCCTCCTAGTCCCAGCTGAGCTCTCAAACCACTTGCTTCCCACGTAACAGTGTCGCCTCCATTTCCAGGGGAATGTCCTTATGTAGAGAATGGAATATGCTGCAAACATTTCTACATCCTCACTTCCCCCCCCCTCCTCAAAGAGAAAAAAGGGCCTAGAAGGCGAGTGGCACGCAGGCTTCACAGCTTAATTCCAGATGTGCTTGCTGAGGACAGTGAGGCTGGGATCATCTCTCATGGGGCCTGCCGGTTCTCCTGACTCTTAGCATAGGGACAGTCATTACTGGTGCCCCAAGGAGGGGCTTGGAGAATATTTTGCTTGGCAGATGTTTGGTCTGAGTGGTACATTTTCTGGTTCCCTGGAGAGGGAAAGGTGGCAGGCCCAGCTTTGCTGGGAAGTGATTCTTAATTTCCAGTTGAAAACCTAGTAGAATTTTGAACAAAAACCCCAAGGTTGAGCCCTCTGCCAAGCAGCAGAGCTAGTTGGAGAGGACACAGGGGCAGAGCACTCGGATTGCCAAGCAGGGAGGAGAGATGGACGCAGGTTGCGTGACGGCCCCTGCACCCTGCCCTGGCTTCAGGTTACTGCACCACTATGGAACCCTTTGTAGAATGGTACACATAATGGTTTAAAACAACACATTCGTAATTGACCCTGTGCAGGATGTCACTCAATCAGTTTGGATTTGCTTTATTTTATTTCATATATATATTTTTTGGTATCCTGTACATTGCAGTGGGTGTGAAGATAGTATTTTAATATTTGTACAAAGTTTAATTTAATTTTAATTGTTCTATGTATATAACTGCATTTCTAAATAATAATTAAAAAAAACATTCTTATGAAGGCAACTGTGGCAGATGTGATCCTTCCGGAAAGTTTTTGCAGAAACCGTAGATGGCAGAGAATGTATGTGGGTAGGAGCTCATGATGGGCAGACACTAACTCCGGTGGGCAGGGCCTGGCACGACATGGGGGAGACTGACAGGGAGGGGGCTCGTGGTACGAGAAAGAAGGACCACAAACATAGGTGGAAATCAGTGCCGCCTCTGTTTGAGTGCTCTCAGTGTGCAAACCACTGTGCTCAAGCTGGGACTCAGCAGTGAACACGATGTGTAGTTTGGACCTTCATGGAATTTTGGAGACAGTAGGGAGGCAGTCAGCGACAAAAGTGTGCAGTAAGTGTTAGGATCAGGGATGCATAAGGTCTGATGGGGGTGGTCAGAGAATATCTCTTGAATGAAAAGGCACTTAAATTGAGATGGGAAGGCCAGTACAGCGAGGCCAAGGGGCAGGACACTTCCTCTGCAGAGAGCACATTGTGTTTAAAAAACAAGAAGGGTCTGGTGTTGCTGCACAGCAGGGCTGAGGGAGGAGGGCTCAGGATGAGCCACGGGAGGTAGATAGGGACCAGATTGTGGTGGCCCTCACCAGCCACATTGACAAGTTTGCACTTCATCCTAAGGGCAATCGGAAGCACCTTAACAATTTTAAGTCACAGAGGGACTTAGTAAGATCCGCATTTTCTTTTTTTGGGAGCTCTCTCCATCTGCTTATGAAGAATGGGTTTGGGAGATAAAACAGTACTATATCTGAAAGTCATGTAAGAAGCCAGCCACTGGTCTTATCTGAGACAGTGATGGTTTCTACTAGGGTGATGGCAGCAGGGATGGAGAGAAGTTGGTGGGTTCAAGAGATATTAAGAAGGTGGAATCAACAGGGCTTGGTGGCTGGCTGGATGCGGGGAAGAGAAAGGCGTCAAGACTACCCAGCCTTTGACTCCAGCAGCTGGGTGAGTAGCAACACCTTTCTCTGAGATGGGGAAGTGAAGTGACAGTTTGGGAAGAGAAGTGATGGGCTCCGTTTGGCACATGCTGAGTTGGAGGTGTCTGACATCCACGTGGAGATGTCCACCAGGCAGGTGGGTATTGACACGTAGAGCCCCAAAGAGAGACCTAGCAGACACTGAGTAGATGAGAACTTGTTTGAGGGAGAAGAGAAGGGGAGGTGTCTGGAAGCCAAGAGAAGGCAGGAAGGACAAACACTGCTAAGGAGGTTTAAGCCATTTAACCCATTGGGTTTAGACATAGCAGAGTGGTGGGAACATTCCAGATTGGAGAGGCTTGAAGCAGAGATGAAGTGGAGCTGTGAAAAAAGGGAGGAAAGAAAGAAGGGGTTGAAAGAGGGCTGCTTATTATTGTTCTTAATGGGGAGGTGTGAACACATCTAAATGCCAGTGTCAATGGGAGAAGTTAGAAATGGGGGTGGTGGTGACTGGGGACAGGATCCTTCTCCCTCAGAGACAGGACTCTGGAGCCGGACTGCCCAGCTTTGTTTACAAGCTGCAGGGTCTTGTACAAGTCATTTGACTTCTAGGTCTCAGTATGCTCATTTGTAAGATGGAGGTGATAGTACCTTACAATGTGCCACGCTCTGTTCTGAGTGACATGATTTAGTCCTCACTACAGCCAGGGCCTGTGCTCAGGGTGGAGGTTGAAGGTGAAAAGCAGAGTATGTGCAGCAAAGAGGTAGCTGTCAGGCGGCAGAGACAGCCGCAAGCGAGCAGCTGCAGCAGGTGTTAAGGGCGGGAGACAGGTATGTACAGGGCACTCTTACACTTGCCTCGGGGTAATGGTCAGGATGCGTTTCTCTAATGAGAAAACATTTCTCATGAGAAAAAAATATAGGCCCATCTGTGTCAGCCACCCAGCTAGCCAGTCCTACGATCAGTAGCACCAGTCACTCGTAGAATCCTACAAACATCACTGCTGTTACTTGGGAGGATGGTGAAGGGAAGAGGCCTACCATTTACTGAGCACTTTACCAACTTTTAAAAGAATAATGGTAATAATAGCTGATACTTACTAAGCACTTAACTGTGTACCAGGCCTGGCTGTAAGCCCACTGTGTGCATAAACTCATGGAATCCACAAAGCAACTCTGCAAGGTAGGGGCCTTTGTTGCCTGTAGTGCCTTGACATGACACACATAATGCAACGGTGGAATAAAGAGGCAAAATAACTTGTCCAAGGTGCAGCCAGGATTCAATTCAAACATGGGCAGTTCTGCTGGGGCGACCCCTGCCCGTGACATTCCTGCCCCATGCGACACACAGCCTGCCTCAAGGCCCTCATGCACCTGCCTTCTGCCTTTCAGAGTGTGTTCTAACCATGGAGCTTCAGGTACAGGAAAAATGCTAATTTCAGGGCAGGGAAATGGCATACTTTTCATAGGATAGTAAATTACTCTTATCTCAAAGAATAGGACATGCTCAGCGGGTGTTAGTGGAGGAGGCATTTAAGCTATGCAGAGCATGATAAGAAGTAAGTTCACAATGACTGCTTATTTCAGCGATAAGTCTTCACTGTCACTGGAGGACAGGTGCAGACACGGTCCCATCAGGTGAGGAATGCTGGGCCACAGTGCAGGCAGCAGAGAGCCTAAGGAAGGGAGACACACCAACATGGGGTCAGCGGAGGCTTGTTGCCTTTGTCTCCATGACGACAGGCAAAGAGGGACAAAGGTAGCAAAGCCCATAAAACTTGCAGAGCTGCTGGGGAAAAGGGTGGCCTTTGAAGTGGTTGCCTCAGGTGTGAACTGTGGGTGGGCGGAGAGAAGAGAAATTTCCTGCCCTGCTGCAGAACCCACCTCCCAGTTTGGAAAGTTGAGACCTCTAGACAACAACAAAAATGGTAACAATCTCTCAAATGGGTCTTTCTCAGACTACTTAAAAATGTCTTTAAATACATAAAAGTAATGCCTATTCATTTCAGATAATCTAGAAAGAAAAATCACCCATATATTACTGCCTACTGATAATGTCGTATATACTTTCAGTCTTTCTTGTATGCCTGTGTGTATTTTCCTCTTACAAAAGATCACCTTTTTAAAATTTTTTTATTTATTTTTTTCTCTTCTTCTATAATCATCTTTTATTTTTTATTTCTTTTTTTCCTTTTTTTAATTTTAATTTTTAATATCTCTTTCTTTAGAAATGTGACAGTTCCCAAGAAGATCACTTGTAATAGTATTTTGTGGTTTTTTTAAACTTTACAATCTTTGCAATCTCAAAACATTCATTTACGTCATTTTTAACGGCTGCATAGTTTTCTATCTTATTGGTAATTTGGACTTTTACGTTGCCAAAAGTTTTTAATTCTTCTGACCAGTGCTTTGAGAGCATTCTTAATTATTTCCTTAGGATAAATTGCTAGAAATGAAGCTGCTGGGTCAAAGGAAATCCACATTTTAATGGCTTTTGATATGTCTCAAATTGCCCACCAAGAAAGTGACTCCAAATTATACTCTTTGGAGAGCATTAGTTTTCCCACAACCTCACCAGCTCTGGGAGTTGTCATTTAAAAAATATGCCAGTTGTAAGAAAATAGTATTTTAATTCACATTTGTTTCATTATTCCTGAAGTTGAGTTTTTAAGTACATTTGCTACCTTTTTGTGACGGAGGAGGCATCTTGAAAATCATGAAGAAGTCTGAGTTTGAGATGAAAAGTCAGAACAGGGATTCCTTCTCCAAATACAAAATACAGACACATACATCATAAAACCTGCAAGCTGTAATATCAAGAATAAGGAAGCTCTTACCCCTGGGACTTAAGACAGGATTACTCATCACTAACAAACTTTTCCCAATAGGTTTTCATTCCTAATTAATGAAAGGAAAACATGTTTTGGACTTGGATGTTTAAGAGAGCATTTGATACTGTCCTAGAAATTTTCTTGGGAAAATTAGCTGAGGTTGACTTGGATTTACAAAACAGGACTTGGTCACCAAACCTCATGTAGATATGTGTGGGTGGGATGGGGGTGCCTAGAAGGGAACAACAGCAAAGGGAAGTTCAAACTGGGCAGAAAGCCACTGCCACCAGTGCGGTTAGGGCACTTGAACAGAGCTTGCAGGAGTAGCGCTGTGGATTCTATTCCGGGACAGGGCAGGCATCTCGGAGCATGCGGGAAGAGATGAAGGAGCTGTAATAATGGCTCCCAAAACACTAAGGGTTTCTGGAAGAAGCAAGTGAGATCTGAGTTAAAATAAGGGAAGAGATCTACTTACCCGAAGAAACTAAGGCAGCTGTAGGCAGTGCAGGCAGCGCAGCGGGCAGGAGCAGTGAGGAGGACGGGAGCATGGGAGAATAAGGATGCATTCAGGGAAGGCTTAAGACAGCTGTCGACCTGCCGGGGCTCCTGTTGATGACAGCCAGGTCTACTGAGTACCTGCTTATGTACCAGGCACCCTTTTAGGCGCCCGGCCTGCAGTAACTCCTCCCGGCCTGGCAACCACAGAGCAGGGGGGCATTGTGATTAACCCTCACTTTGCAGGTGAACAAACAGACTCAAAATTGTGAAGTGGAACTTCGTCATAAGGTCACATGGCTCTGAAAAGATGGAAATTGAGATTCAAACATGACTGTCTCACAACCCATTGCCTTGATATCTGCCTCAATGAACATTGCCCACAAACATTCAGCTTCTTTATGTTGCAAGAACAGAAAACCCAACTGGCTTAAACCACAACACCCAGCTGACCCAACACTTAGCACGCCTCTTCCAGGCTAAATTCTATCAAGACCTGGCTTGACTGACTTCATTTTCTTCCTCAGAAACTCTTCATGAGTGTTTATTTGGAGCAAGAAAGAAAATAAACCCTAACCTCTCAGTGGTCATTTGTTTCAAATGCCCAGTTTTACAGAAGAGGGCACTGATGTGCATGGCTGTACACTGATTGGTTCAAGGCCACTGGCCAGCTGGTGACAGAGCAGGGCTGAAATTCTGTGTCCCTTGTCTAGGCCCAGTGGGTGTCTCTGTCCCGTCAACCTCAGCAAGTCCACTCTCCTTTGCTTGGCTTCTGAACCCTGCTCCACTCTATTCTCCAACCCAACTTCCCTCTATGTCCCGGTTGCCCACTGCTCCGTGCTCTGGAGTATGCTGGAGTTGCTGGTTCTTCACTGTGGCTCCCTGGCCTCAAATGCTCCTCCTGGAGAGATTGGATGGAAGAGTGACACCCGAGAACAAACCTCCTCAGCAGTCTAAGTGTCTGGGGAAGTTGCAAGAGGCTCTTACCAAAAATTCAAATTGTCTCTCTAACACTGGGAAGCTCTTCAGTTCCTTCCTCATTCAGGAGGCAAGAAGAGCCCCAGTATGAATAGTGGGTGCTTCCCAGAGTTTGAGACCTGGGACAACGCTCACTTTCTGATTCCTGTCTCTTCTCTCTGGGCTGAGGCTGTGGCCCGTCTGCAGCCTGGACTGGGGAGACAAGGTGCTGGGGGAGGGAGGGAGCTGCCGGGCTGTGCCTCCTTTATCACCGGCTTCTATCCCGCTGAGTGGCAGGCAGCCTCTTTCCCCTGCACTGCAAATGGCAGATTCTTCTGCTTCAAGATGGCAGGAACGGAGGGAGCTCAGAGGGAAGCGTGGTAAGACTGGCTGGGCAGAGGCAATGCTGTAGAACCTCCCACTCTGGTAGTGGCAAGGCCCCTCTGAGAAGAGATACGTCCTTTGCTTCCTCAGGCCTTGGAGTGAGAAGAAGGGCCACAGGAAGATTCTGAATGACCATTCACGGCAGGAGCTGGTTGGTCTGCCTTCCCTGCAATGGCCCGGGGTGGGGAAATGGCACTGCGCCAACCCTGCCCACTCAGTTGTCCAAGAAGCAAAGCTTCACATGGTGTGGGGTCTTAGGGTCTATTTTGGAGTGAAAGATGGCAGGGACAAAGGAAGTTGTGTCCCAGTAGGGACACTGGTCTGGAGAGGAGTGTGGTGTAGGGGTATGAGTTGACACAAGGCATCTGCCACATCACTTCTCTTTCCCTGACCTTACCGGATGTTTGCTGAGCACCTAGTAGGTTCCCAGGGCTGGGTAAAGTACTTTAAAGATATCATTTTATTCAGGCCTGGTGCAGTGGCCCATGCCTGTAATCCCAGCACTTTGGGAGACCAAGGCAGGAGGATCGTTTGAGGCCAGGAGTTTCAGACCAGCCTGAGCAAGTACGAGACCCTGTCTCTACAAAAAGTAGAAAAATTAGCTGGGTGTGATGATGTACACCTGTAGTCCCAGGTACTTAAGAGGCTGAGGCAGGAGGATTGCTTGAGCCCAGGAGTTTGAGGTTGCAGTGAGCTATGATAATGCCACAGCACTCCAGCTGGATTGACAAAGTGAGACTCTGTCCAAAAAAATCCAACATAATATTTTATTCAATCAACTCATCCATTCTTGCAAAGCAGACATCATTACCCCCATTTTACAGGTAAAGAAAGTAAGGCTCAGAGAGATTCAAGTACAGCCAAGAAGACCACATAGGTAATGAATAATTGGCCGAGCTGGGATCTAAATTCAGGTGTGCCTCCCTTGAATTCTTCACCCCACACTGCTCACTGGTTCACCTCTTCTACTCCCCTGCTTTTCTCCCTGGGTTCCTGGTCCCTGTTCCCCGGATACATCTTCCCCAGCACCTGACCCCATCCCACCTTCTATCCTGCCCAAGAATCCCTCTCAGGAATTCCCAAAGCCAGGACATCAAGTCATTTAGAAAAATGCAGTCCCAGATGCTCTGTGTCAGCAATCAGGATGACTTCTGAGTCCCTGGAAAGGTCAGGCAAAGCCACAAGACCCAGGCAGCTCCTGTCTGCTCTCTGGGCCTTGCTTGTGAAAGGTGAGGGGTTGTACAAGAGGATGCTCTGTGTTCTCAGGTCTTCCCGCTTCCCCTTGGGAACTAGAGCTGAGGGGACTTGCCAGGCTTTTCTGTTTCAGCTACTAAAATGGGAATTTCATCTGCTGTGAACCTCGGGCAAGACACGATTCTCATGTTGGGCCTGGGCCCCTCCTCCAAGCTGCCTGGTGGTAGAAGAGCGTCTCGGGGCTTGGGGACCATGCCATCCCTCAACCGAGAGGCAGGCGAACAGCTGTTTGGCATTTCAGATTTCCTATGATGCTCCAGTGCCCCCATAAAAGGAAATTTCACAACCTAGGAATGTCCTGAGCAGCCTGTCTGGGACAGCTTAAACTGTTCTGAGCCTGGGGTAGCAGATGACTCTATGATTCTCACTGAAGAGAGTTTGGCAACTGTGGACTTCCCCATGGCAGAGCTTCCCTAGTGGAGCGAGTAGCCGGGCCTCCAGCAAAGGCAGCCTGCTGCAAATCAAGCCAGGGCCAGGGCTGAAGGTCTGAAGGGACAAGGGTGCATGAAGGGAGGCCTAGGGTTCACCACAAACACACCATGCATGGGGGCTGCTGTGCCTCCTGGGGTTGGTCTCTTGAGGCCCTTTAACAGTCAGGCTCCAGGGACTTTCAGGGACTTGGTGCTGTGGCCTCTTACATTCCTGGGACCCAGAGTCACCGTATTCCTGGAAAACACAAGCACGTATGCCCTCAGGGGTCATCTCTGACACAGTAATCAGCAAATGTGTAATTAACAAATGGGCATGGAGCACCCACTGTGTGCCACACTCTGTAGGAGGCACTAGGACTAGGGAAGGGAACAAGACCCACATGGCCCCTGCCTGTGAGAACCGGGCTGGGGTCAGCAAGAGCTGCCTCCAGGGAGTGGTGGCTGAGACTTTAAAATGCATAGGTATTAGCTAGGCAGGGAGGGACCCAAATAAAAGGTACAGCATGTCAGAAACCCTGACATAGGAAGGGGCATGTGGCCGGAAGGGAGTGTGGGGTGAGGTGTGGCTGGAGGAGCAGGCAGAGGCTCGAGGGTCATGATAAACAGGCGACCCGCAGGAGCGCTGGGAAGCAATTGACGGGTTTCAGCAGGGGAGGTAAGACATCTGCTGTGTCTGCAAATGTTCTTGTTACTGTGCTGAAAGCGGGTGGAGGAGAGCAGGAGCGGGCGCAGAGCCACGAGTTTGCACCACTTGAACGGTCTCCCATCCCAGGACCACTAAGAGTTTGCCACAGTGCAGGCGTGGCTCAGCCGGTCTGGTGGGCCCCAGGCTCTGCATTTCCAACAAACTCCCAGGTGATGCGAGGCTGCTGGTGCACAGACCAGGTGCACCACGGAGATGGCCGGGACCAGTGAGGGGCAGGGGCGACGGGCAGAAGTGGGGGTCAAACCCCAGATGCCACACAGGCCGTAGGAACAGAGAGAAGGTATCAAAACATGACTGGCAGTTCTGGGGAAGGGCTCTCAGAGGTGAAGACCGGAGAAGGAGCAGACGGGTTGACCTGGAGGTTATTAGCAGTTGGGGACGTCTGTGACAACCAGAAGGAGATGTCAGGTCAGGAGTTGAAAACAGAGTCCGGGAAAAGGAGTGGCCCCTCTCTCTCGGTCTTCCCTTCCACTGCCGTGCCCTCCGCCAGGCAGCCGGCCTCGCCCAGGAAGCCCCAGCCTCGGCTCGGCCTGGAGCCGTGGCCCCTCAGCCAGCCAGGCCTGGCGCGCACCTGCCCGCGGCGCGCCCGCGTCCCCCGGCTTCTCCCGCGGGGCGGCGCAGCGCAGGCCGCCGAGACCGTCGGTTTCCTCTCTGACCGGACAAAAGCCGGTTCTTCCTCTGGGAAGAACTTAAAGAACTGGATGTCTGATCTTCATCTTGGATTTGGGATCGCGGCCGCTGGCGCTTCAATCCTCGGGGACTCGGTCCCCTGGCAGCTGGGGACTGCGCGGCCCGGCTGGTCGGCCCGCGGGCGCCATCTGGTGTCGGCCGAGGGGGCGGCGGGGCCGGGAAGCTGCCCGGAGCGGAAAGAAAGCAGAGCAGGGGCCTGACGCGGGGCCCGGGGTGGCTGGGCAGGTGACCTGGGAGTCTGAGAACTGGACGGCTACCTGGATTCCGGATGCGTTTCCTCGGGCTGCCTTAACAAATTACCACTACCGGGTGGCTTAAAGCAACAGAAATTCATTTTCTCACAATTCTGAAGGATAGAAGTCCGAAATCAAGGTGTCGCAGGGCTATTCTCTAGGGGAGAATCTTCCCTTGCTTCTCTCTAGCGTCCGGTGGTGCCGGCAATCCTTGTCGTTGGTTTGCTTATAGATGCATCACTCCAATCTCTGCCTCTGTCTACACAGGGCGTATTCCCTGTATGTCTAGGCCCAAATTTCCCTCTTCCTATAAGGACACCAGCCATTGGACTAGAGCCCACTCAATCCGGTGTGACCTCATCTTGATTACACCTGCAAAGACCCTATTTCCAAATAAGGTCACATTCACGGGTACTGGGGGTTAAGACTCGAACATGTCCTTTGGGGGGACACAGCTCAACCCATCACAGACTCCTGTGGTTCAGCAGATATCACCTGAGCATCTGCAAAGTGCCAGGCAGGGCTGGGGGCTGGGCACAGGGAGCTGCTCTGTCCTTGAGGCTCTGTAATAGTTTGTCACTGACCTGTGGCCCCCTCGTTCACCCTTGACTCCTCAGCGCCTAGCAGGGCCGGCCTAGAGACTCGACTCTGTTTCATTGAACTAGGAGAGAAGAGCCGCAGGAACGCTGAGGAAGGAGGCGACACGGGGAAGGCGAGAGCTTCACAGAGCAAGGGACGTTTGAGCTGGGTCTTGCATTCATTGCAGTTTGCCAGGCAGAAGAGGCGGGCTGGGGAGAGGCGGTCTAGGCAGAGCTAGCGGCGTGGACAATGGCCCGGAAGTGTGTTAGGTGCGGCCGGAAAGGAGGGCGTGGAAGCGGGGCTGCTGCCAAATAGCCCAGACGTGGAGACTGCGGCTGTGGCGAAGGGCACTGAGGGCATTCTCATGGCTTGAAATGTCCTGTAGGTGGGCACCCTAGAAGGTTTTAAAGCATGCTGTAGGTGTCATCATTCCCAGGGGTGGAGACAGCCTACAGGAAGAGACCCATGAAACAGACGTCCACTGAGGGCCCCACCTCCTGGATGAAAATTACTAAGATATCCAATCACGGACTGTCCCCATTTGTTGACAGCACCTAGTCCAGCATAAAACCAAGTCGCCTCGAAACTTCCTCCAAAACACGTCACACAAGCCTGATTTCTCTACTGAGCCTCTCTAGCATCCTGACTGACATGTGCAATCTCCCTCTTGGCAATAAGTGCCAAGAAGCCCCTTCCGCGTGCCTGTAGGTGTAGTCTTGGGCCCGGAGCATCAACGTAGTTAAGGAGGTTTCTTTTCATTCCTAGTTCTGAGCATTATTAATAATTAATGTGTTTAATTTTATCACATACCTTTTCTGCATCTATTAAGATAACATTTTTCTTTAATATGTTAATATAATGTATTATTTTACGTATCGATAGAGTTTATTGCAACTAAACCATTTTTTTTCGAGACAGAGTCTTGCTCTGTCGCCCTGTGTAGAGTGCTGTGGCATCAGCCTAGTTCATAGCAACCTCAAACTTCTGGGCTCAAGCGATCCTCCTGCCTCAGCCTCCCAAAGTGCTAGGACTATAGGCATGAGCCACCATGCCTGGCCTCTTACCTTCTTTTGGATTGAAAATGTTATCGATTTTATAATATTTCTATTTTTCTATTAGATGGAAGCAGTAAGATTGTATTTCCATTCTTTTAAAGGTCAATGTTGAGGCTCAGAAACCAATACCTCCAAATATGGGTACTTTGACATGCTGAGCTAAAGAAGCAGCCTCAAGGTCACTCTGACCTTCCCCCCACTCCTGTCTTTCAGTCTGTTTTTCCCAAAGCGCAGGATGAGGCTGTTCTCTGAAGTTGCCTTATCCACCTAGAAACCAGACCCCCAAATAGGAGCAATTAATTCCCTTCCTTCCCTCCCTGAAATCTCATTAACTATCTAAACCTCTCTATCTCAGAAAATAATGCTGAGGAATGCAATCACCCCTGGATGGACTTTTTCACAAGATAATTTTTGCCTCTTGTGTGCATTCAAAGTCCAAAGAGAATCATTTACAAGTTAATTTCTGTCTCCCAGGTTCATTCATTTATTCCTACACTCCCCATTTCCCTCTCCCCAATGAAGAGGGTATTTAAGCATCAACCATCTGGCTCTTTTCTTCAGTTTTCATATTTTCTATGACTCCTGTGCACATGTGTACACATAATAAATTTGCTGTGCTTTTCTCTTGTTAACGTATCTTTGGTAGGAATGTCAGCTGTGACTCTTTATGACGAGGAGGAAAGAGATCATCCCCTTTCTACCCCTACATTACTTGACTTAAAAAAAAATTGAAGTTGTGGGGCACGGTGGCTCACGCCTGTAATCCTAGCACTCTGGGAGGTGGGAGGATGGCTTGAAGTTAGGAGTTCCAGACCAGCCTGAGCAAGAGCGAGACCCTGTCTCTACTACAAATGGAAAAAATTAGCTGGGCGGGGTGGCGCACACCTGTAGTCCCAGTTTCTCGGGAGGCTGAGGCAGGAGGATTGCCTGAGCCCAGGAGTTTGAGGTTGCTGTGAGCAAGGCTGATGCCACGGCACTCTAGCTGGGGCAACACAGTGAGACTCTGTCTCAAAAAAAAAAAAAATTAAGTTATTCATTATTTGTATTTCTCCCAAATTTTACAGACCTTTACCTGTTTGTCCTGAGATTTCAAAGAACTCTATTTTTGTTAAAATGTTCTAATTGTATTGCCTTATAATCAAAGAATATAGTCTGAATAATAACAATCCTTTGGAATTTGTAGAGGCTTCTTTTATACATTATTATATTGTTTTAAATATTGCATATCTCAAAAAGAATGTGAATTTCCTCCCCAGGCATAGCACACTCTACATAGCTCAGTCTTATTAATTATATTGCTCTGATCTTTAATATCTCTGACCATACAGTGTGATAATATTTCAAACACAGTTATTGACTACCCTGTTTCTCCCTGAAGTTTTGTCCATTCTTGCTTGCCTCATGCTCCTGCGCTATCATGAACACATGCCCGATTGATTTTTCCTAGTGTATTTATTTAATTTTTACATAAGCTCTGTTCTTATTTGCTTCATTTAGGTGGTTTGTTGCTCAGGCACATGGTCCTCTTTCAAATTAAAATAAAAATGGTGGTGAATGTTAGAAATAGGTTTAGGTTCATAAAATGGAGGTCAGGCCCTGAAAATGGAACTGATAATGAAGGACAGCACTTGTTTCAGGACCTTTGCAGAGGCTGTCTGTGACATCTGGCCTCAGAGGTCTGCTCCGGTGGAGGAACCAGGGATTGTGTACCATGCAACTCTTCCACCAGGTGGCGCACGAAGTACGCGGTACAGGGTTCAGTCCACGTCGCCGCCTTGGGCAAGGCGACAATTCCAGTCACAAATATAAGGAATAGAGGATTTTCAAAGAAAGATGAGAGTTCCATTTCCAATAATTTCTTTGTATGTGTATCAGGGACAATACCTTATCATAACAGAATGTGAGATCTGGACTGGCTCCTTTGACTTGCCTGTTTTCATAGGGATAATTAATCCAGAGTGATGAAACACACAAATGCTTTGGTTCATACATCCACCCATCCATCCATCCATCCATCCACCCATCCATCCATCCATCCATCCATCCATCTATCCATCCACCCATCCATCCATCCATCCATCCACCCATCCATCCATCCATCCATCCGCCCATCCATCCTGTATTTACTGAGTATTACCAAGGACTTGCCAAAGTCACATTGTTAGTTAGTAGCAGAACTTAGATGACAACCAGATCTTTTAGAGAGAGAATGCAAAATCTTAGGATGCCTCCAGATTTTATTTGCTTTTGGAAGGGGATTTTGGCATTCATTTAAATATTAATGTGTTTAATATTTTAAAAATTCACAGCAGCCAAAACAAATAAGAAAGGCATGTTATGGTGGGGCACATGGGTGGGGGTAAGGCTGGAAGCCCTTGGACCCTGCTCTTTCTCCAAGGAAGCAGCTGACAGGCAGCACCCAAAGAGACACAAGCAAACACATGTAATGTGTGAACGTTGATTGGCTCCTGGACTGGGGAGAAAACAATTCTAGAAGGGGAAATTTGAATATGAATATGGTATAAAGTGAGATGAAAGAATAATTGTTAATTTTCTTGTGCGTGATAATGGTGCTGTGGTTATGTAGGAGAGTATCTTTATATTTGGGAGACACATGCTAAAGTGTTTAGGGGTGAAGTGTCATGATTATGTGACTTTTAAATTGTTTAGCCAAATGCACATACACACACACATACAAAATCAATAAAGCTAATGTGCCCAATTGTTAATAATTGATGAGACTAAATGGAGAAAACACGGATGTTTATTGTACTATTCTTTCAACTCTTCAGTATATGGGGAATTTTTCGTAGCTAAAAGTTGAATGGGGAGATGTAGCTCTCTAGGAGATGGACATACAGGTCCAGTTGGGAACCATGTGCTGGGTCTTTACAGGGGTGACACCCCCTGAAGGTTGGAGAGAGGTGGCCTCTGATCCCCTTCCTGTGCCCAGGTCTGAGAGGCAGTGTCCCTCACTAGAGTCTGGATCTGCCCATGATGCCCCGTGGGTGCCGGGGGGATGAGAGGGGAGGGCAATAAGTCATACTTAGGAGCGGAGCGGGAGGGTCCAAGTCCAAAACAGCAGTCTTGGGAGCGTCTGTGACTTGCACATAGTAGATGGTCAATAAATGACTCTGTATTAATTGTCTCAACAAATGCTTATGGATTTCATCAGACAGTTGGCTGATGAACTTTGATGACAGTGACACTTGAAAGGGCTGGGGGTAGAAACATGATTTTGACCTTCCAGAGTTGATGACTATGATATTGAACTTCTATGATTCTGATACCAGAGTGGCCAACAGTTGGAATCTAAGGGAGGGAAGGAATCTAAGGGAGAAACTCCTTTATCCTGGATTGCTGTCAAGGGAGAACTGTCACCACCCCGAGGTTATAGACCCCAAGGAGCCTACAATATTTGGAGTTGACTAATTGGACTAAATTTTGGCAGCTCATATTGAACTGCTAGCTGAAGAATAGAGTTAACTTCAAGCATTTTCAAAATGTGTGTGGGTTTGGTGGGATGACTTCTCAATCTTTGCTGTTTGCCTAAATTTGTCTAAACACACGTTCCACAGAATGAAGATTTAAGTCATAATTAGTTTCTATTTCCTTAATTAAGATGAAGTGACCATTTCTGGGAAGGTGGGAATATGTGACATTTGTACTTAATTAAATTAAATTTATTTTTATTTTTATTATTATTATTTTGAGACAGAGTCTCACTCTGTTGCCCGAGCTAGAGTGCTGTGGGGTCAGCCTAGCTCAGAGCAACCTCAAACTCCTGGGCGCAGGCGATCCTCCTGCCTCAGCCTCCCAAGTAACTGGGACTACAGACATGCGCCACCATGCCCAGCTAGTTTTTTCTCTCTATATATTTAGTTGGCCAATTAATTTCTTTCAATTTTTAGTAGAGATGGGGTCTCGCTCTTGCTCAGGCTGGTTTCGAACTCATGACCTTGAGCGATCTGCCCGCCTCGGCTTCCCAGAGTGCTGGGTAAATTCAATTTAAATATCACTCCTAATACTCCATTATTCTCTTACTAGAGACCAAAGATTACATTTTAAAGGCTTTCAAAGATGTACTCCTAATATAAAAGTATTCTTCGCTATCTCATCTGAACATAAAAATGTTTGATGTATCCATCCCATATTCAACATGTTCAAGAGATTTTGAGTTTTCTTCCAAAATTATCACTTCTAACTTATTTTTCTGTAAGAAGATATCTCTGTAGGAAATTAAGAATATTAATGATGAGATAACTGGTGATGGGTAGCCCCTCCCCGATTGCCGTCCTGTTAGTGAGCTAAGCAGTAATTAGCAGGAGGGTAATTCCCTGACCTGGCAACGTCAGCATCCCAGGGAGCTTGTCTAAGTGTGAGGGTCTCTGGGCTCCACACCTGCAGGTGGCTCCATAACCAGGTGCCCCTGGTTATTCTAATCCAGCCACGGCCCACTAATTTAGACCAATTTAGAATGATTGTTTTCTGAAGAGTATTTTCTAGTTACAGCCTTTTTTAGACATTCTTAGATGGAGCCTTCAGAAGAGCTATTCCAAACCCTCTGATGCAATTACTCTATAGGAAAATACAGATTGAACTTTTTTGCAGCTACCTCAGGATGTGCTACATGCAAAATCACTAGAAAGTACAACTTCCAATTCCACAGATTAATCATGGATCTATTTGATGACAGCTGTCAAGGATTACCAGGCATTTATATTATGTGCTTAATGAAAATAAAATGTTATGCATTTGAAAAAAAAGAAATTAAACTGAAGATATGACTGCCTGTGTAATTATGGTCTCCTTTACTACAAGCTGGGTTCCTTTGAGGAGCTGGTCGAGCATCCCCTGGGGAAGGGGCCATGGCCAGCTGCCGACGCTGTCCTGACAACCCCTCTCCCCCTTAGTTGCCTAGAACACCCTCCAGAACGGGGCAGTCCCCCCCACCACAGACCCCACTCTGACCTAGGATGAGGAGGGCCAAACAAGGTGGGCAGGAGAGCACCAAGGACTGAGAAATGTCTGGTATACAGTAGGCACTCAATAAATATCCCCTGAGTGGTAACCAATCGTTTGCTGAGCGCCCACCATGTGCCAGGCATTGTGTGACCACTTTGTAGTCTTTGCATCCTCAAAACAACCTTATGGATTCGGGTTCATTATTCTGGTTTTACAGACAAAAGGGAGGAGAAAAGGATCCGAGGAGGACGGGAACATTCCTCACGGAGCTGCGCAGAACGGGAAAGGGACAGAGAGAGAGGGCGAAGGTGCAGGGGAAAGGGCAGAGGGGCCGGGAGTGAGTTGGACCAGACTTCCCCACAGCAGAAACATGAGACAAAGAGGAAAAGGTGTTGAGGGCAGCCAAAGAGGAGGGCGAGAATGATCTCTAGGTGAAAGGCCCAGGAGCAGAAGATGGTGCTTTTTTCTAGGCATGAGGTTTTGCCCTTAGAGGGCCTAGCTGGGCCTGACCCCCATGGCTGGTGTAGGGCAAAGCAGGCACCAGCCTTGAAGCTACAAGACCTGAACTGGCCCAAGGCCCCAGGCAGCTGTGTGACTTGTGAGTCACTGGGACCCAGTGCGTTGTCTGCAGGGACTTCAAAAACAATAAGAAGACTGACTAAAAGTCACTCTGCCTGTCAGTATCACCATGTGTGTGCAATCCTGAACAAAGTCAGTGATAAAGCACTCCTCCAGGAAAGAATTCTGCTGTCAGTATAAGTTCTAAACAATTGCAGTTACTGTTGAGTTTTGATACAATAAGTAAGATACAAACTAGCTCATTTTTAGTACTTATCTCTTAGTAGATATTGTACACAATATGGAAGTTGTGCAGTCGGCCTGGCACAAGTGGGCTCAGCTGCACTCCTTTGGATCAAGGGTAGATTCAGAAGAGTTCGGAATTATTTAACTCACCGTGGTGAGGTTTGTATCTCCAGTCCTGTGATGGTCACTCTCCTGCACTGATACAGATTCCAAATCAACAGTGATGTCCTGGTCATTGAAAAGATGGAGAGACAGAACTAGGGTTACTCCAGTTTTGCTGCTGTCTATGTGCTCATCAGTTGCTGACTCTTGTGGATTTACTATTTGGGAAACATTGCATGTATTTTCCCCTCTTTTGTAAAAAAAAAAAAAATCAATGTAATTAAAAAAGTATTCGGTCCATTATTTATTTCTATAATGTAATATTTATGTTTTATTTAAAATTTTACTAGGATGATTGTTTATATAAGATTATTTATTTATTTATTTACTTTGAAGGAAAGAAGACTTTGTTTTCAGAGGGGGAATGATCCTCAGAGTGGGGAACTTGACTTTCAGGAAAAGTCACACTCCCCAGAAGGGCGGAGGGGCTGGTTCATGCATCTCACAGAGTCAGTCTTAGGCACATATTGAGCAGGGTTGGGGGACCCTATGAATATTCATGAGGGAAGTCAGAGGTGCATATGTGTAACATACCTCCTATGTTTACTTAGGGGTGGAGTTTTAGCATTAAAATGAAGTGGAATTTGGCTGTTTATGTCAAAAGGTGAGCTATAGGGCACAAAGATAGTTTGTGTACAGTCTCTATGAGCTGGCTGAAACTGGCTAAAGGTTGTGGCTAGTTATCAATAAAGAATGTTTCTAAGACTAGTCCTCTGTGCAATCAGAGTCATGGCAGGACTGCAGGGCAGGGGAAGGGGGTTGTTGGATGACTCAGGTGGTCTATCAGTCTGAGGGTGGGTTGGGAAATTCTCCAGCTATAGTTGTTTCAGGAGCTAGTTTCTGCTTAATTACGGTAAAGAAACATGTCAGTTAATAATACTAGGATACATGACCAATCCCTCATCCTGCTAGCCCTGAGATTCTGGTTTTTGTGTGTCATTTTAGCCACAGGGAGTCCTTTATGTCTCTCTGTTCGGGTATATGTTAACAGCATGTAATCGGGATGTAAGGACAGGATGTTTGGGAGGATTTCTGAGTGTGCAAATTTCTTTGTAACTCAAAGCAGAAATATATATCAATGCCAACTATATTAAAACATTAGTTTTAAAAACACTCTTATCCTTAATTGTTCTCATAATTTTCCCTAAATTTAGTGAGATTTTTCCTTGAGAAAAGATAATGACTTGTACTTAAATTATTTGAAACATTCCAATCCTTCTAGTTTACTTTGTTTTTCTTTTCTTTTTTTAGGTCTAATTAAAGTATTTTTAAATTTTTTTATTTAATTTTTAATTTTTTTCACTTTACAGGTATATATTGTATTGTGGTGAAGTCTGGGCTTTTGGTGTACCTATTACCTAAGTAGTGTACATTGTACCCATAGGTAATTTTTCATCCCTCATCCCCTCCCAACCTAATCTACTTTTGAGTTTCCAATGACCATTATATCACTCTGTGTGCCCTCGGGTAGCCATAGTTTAGCTTTCACTTATAAGTGAGAACATGGGGCATATGTTTTCCTGTTCTTGAGTTACTTCACTTAGGATAATGGTCTCCAGTTCCATCCAAATTGCTGTAAAAGACATTATTTTATTCTTTCTTATTGCTGAGTAGTACTCCATGGTATATATACATCACATTTTCTGAATCCACTCATTAGTTGATAGGCACTTAGATTGATGCCATATCTTTGCCATTGTGAATTGTGCTGCAAAAAACATGTAAGTGCAGGTATCTTTTTGATGTAATGACTTATTTTCCTCTGGGCAGATACCCAGTAGTGGGACTACAGAATGAAATGGTAGATCTACTTTTAGATTTTAGATTTGAGAAATCTCTGTACTGGTCTCCATTGAGGTTGTACTAATTTGCATTCCCACCAACAGTGTATAAGTGTTCCCTTTGCACCAAATCTATTCCTATTTGGCTTTTTAGTAATGGCCATTCTAATTGTAGTAAGATGGTATCTCATTGTGGTTTTAACTTGCATTTCTTTTATGATTAATGATGTTGAGCATTTTTTCGTATGTTTTTTGGCCATTTGTATATGTTCTTTTAAAAAATGCCTGTTCATGTCATTTGCCCACTTTTTAAGAAGTTGTTTGTTTTTTTCTTCCTGAGTTGTTTGAGTTCCTTATAGATTCTGCATGTTAGTTCTTTGTTGGATACATCGTTTGAGAATATTTTCTCCCATTCTATGGGTTGTCTATTTACTCTTTTGATTATTTCTTTTGCTGTGCAGAAGAATTTTAGTTTAATTAAATCTCACTTATCTAATTTTGTTTTTATTGCATTTGCTCTTGGGATCTTAGTCATAAATTCTTTCCCTGTGCCAGTGTTCAGAATAGTTTTTCCTAGGTTTTCTTCTAGAATTTTTATAGTTTCAGGTCTTACATTTAAATTTTTAATCCATCTTGAGTTAATTTTTGTATTTGGTGAGAGATAGGGATCCAGTTTCATTCTTCTGCATATGGCTATCCAATTTTCTCAGCACCATTTATTGAAAAGGGTGTCCTTTCCCCAGTGTAAGTTCTTGTCAACTTTGTCAAAGATCTGTTGGCTATAAGTATGTGGCCTTATTTCTGGATTCTCTATTCTGTTCCATTGATCTATGTGCCTATTTTTAAACCAATAACATGCTGTTTTAGTTACTATAGCCTTGTAGTATAATTTGAAGTCAGGTCATGTGATGCCTTCAGTTTTGTTCTTTTTGCTTAGGATTGCTTTGGCTATTTGGGCTCTTTTCTGGTTCCATATGAATTTTAGAATTGTTTTTTCTAATTCTGTGAAAAAACAATATTGGTATTTTGACAGGAATTGCATCAAATTTGTAGATTGCTTTGGGGAGTATGGTCATTTTAACAGCATTGATTCTTCCCATCCATGAATATGGGATATTTTTCCATTTGTTTGTGTTGTCTATGATTTATTTCATCAGTGATTTGTAGTTTTCCTTGTAGAGATCTTTCACCTCCTTAGTTAAATGTACTCCTATGTATTTTTTGTTGTTGTTATTGCAGCTGTTGTAAATGGGATTGAGTTCTTGATTTGGTTCTCAGCTTGGTCATTGTTGGTGTATAGAAATGCTATTGATTTTTGCATGTTAATTTTATAACCTGAGACTTTGATGAATTCATTTATTAAACCTATGAGTCTTTTGGAGGAATCTTTAGGGCTTTCTGGGTATAAGATCATATCACCAGCAAATAGAGGTAATTTGATATCCTCTCTTCCAATTTGGATGCTCTTTATTTCTTTCTCTTACCTTATTGTTCTTGTTAGGACTTCCAGTTCTATGTTGAATGGAAGTGACAACAGTGGGTATCCTTATCTTGTTCCAGGTCTCAGGGAGAATGCTTTCAACTTTTCCTCATCCAGTATGATGTCGGTCAAGGGTTCGTCATATATACCTTTTATTATTTTGAGGTATTTTCCTTCTATATTGAGTTTTTTGTTTTTGTTTTTGGAGACAGGTCTTGCTCTGTTGCCTTGGCTGGAGTGCAGTGGTATCATTATAGCTCACCACAACCTCAAACTCCTGGACTCAAGCAATCCTCCTGCCTCAGCCTCCTGAGTAGCTGGGACTACAGGCAAACACCACCATGCCCAGCTAATTTTTGAAAAATATTTTGTAGAGATGAGGTCTCACTATGTTGCTCAGGCTGGTCTCAAACTCCTGGTCTCAAACAGTCCTCCTACTTCAGCCTTCCAAAGTGCTAGGCTTATAGGCATGAGCCACTGCACCTGGCCTTTTTGAGAGTTTTTATCATGAAGGGATGCTGGATTTTATTGAATCTATTTTCCACATCTATTTAGATGAGCATATGTTTTTAATTCTGTTTATGTGGTGAATCACATTTATTGACGTGTGTATGTAGAACCATCCTTGCTTCCCTGGGCTAAAATCCACTTGATCACAGTGAATTATCTTTTTGATGTGCTGTTGGATTTGGTTTCCTAGTATTTTCTTGAGGATTTTTGCATCTATGTTCATCAGAGATATTGATGTCTGTAGTTTTCTTTTTTTGTTGCATCCTTTCCAGGCTTTGGTATCAGGGTGATATAGGCTTCATAGAATGAGTTCAGGAGGATTCCCTCCTTCTTGATCTTTTGGAACAGTTTCAGTGGGAGTGGCACCAATTCTTCTTTGTATATCTGGTAGAATTAGGCTATGTATCCATCTGGTCCTGAGCTTTTTTTCTGTTTGGGAAATTTTTTATTCCTGATTCAATCTCACTGCTCATTAATGGTCTATTCAGGAGTTCCATTTCTTCCTGGTTCAATATCAGGAGGTTGTATGTTTTCAGAAATTCATCCATTTCCACTAAGTTTTCTGGTTTGTGAACATATAGTTGTTCATAATAGTCTCTGATGATCTTTTGAATTTCTCCTTTTGAATGTCTCCTTTTTTATTTCTAATTATGTTTATTTAGATCTTCTCTCTTCTTGATTAGTTTAGCTAGTGGTTTATCAATTTTGTTTATCTTTTTAAAGAACCAACTTTTTGTTTTATTTATCCTCTATATTGTTTTTTGGGTCTCTACTTCATTTAGTTCTTCTCTGATCTTTGTTATTTCTTTTCTTCTGTTATTTCAAACTTCTGGGTTTGGTTCATTCTTCTTTTTCTAGTTCCTTGAGGTGTGATGTTAGGCTGTTAATTTGTGATCTTTCTACTTTTTTGATATAGGCATTTACTGCTATAAACTTCCCTCTATAACTTTTTTCTATATACCACAGGTTTTGGTATATTGTGTTTCCATTTTCATTCATTTCAAAAAATTTTGAAATTTCTGTCCTTATTGCTTTCTTGACTCAGTGATCATTCAGGAGCATGCTGTTTAAGTTCCATGTGTTTGTATAGTTTCTGAAGTTCTTCTTTGTATTGATTTCTAGCTTTATTCCATTGTGATCTAAGAAGATATATGGTATGATTTCAATTTTTTAAAAATTTGTTTAGACTTGTTTTGTGGCATAAAATATGGTCTATCTTGAAGAATGTTCCATGTGGTAATGAAAAAAATGTGGTTGTTGGGAGGAATGTTCTGTAAATGTTTGTTAAGTCAATTTGATATAAAGTCTAATCGACGTTCAATGTTTCTTTATTGATTTTCTGTCTTGATGATATAGCTAGTGCTATGAGTGGGTATTAAAGTCCTCCACTATTATTGTGTTGCTGTCTATCTCTTTCTTAGGTCTAGTAATATTTGTTTTGTGAATCTGGGTGCACCAATGTTGGGTGCGTATATAGTTAGGATCATTATGTACTCTTGCTGAATTGATCATTTTATCATTATACAATGACTTTCTTGTTTTTTTTTTTTTTTTACTGTTTTTGATTTAAAGTCTGTTTTACCTGATATAAATATAGCTATACATGCTTGCCTGGAATATCTTTTTCCATCTCTTTACTTTTAGTCTATCTGTGTCTTTATGGATAAGGTGAGTTTCTTGTAGGCAGCATATAGTTGATCATGTTTTTATAAATCCATTCTGATAACCTCTATATTTTAAGTGGAGCATTTAATCCACTTACAATCAAAGTTAATAGTGATATGTGAGGCTTTGTTCTTGTCATCTTGTTAGTTGATTTATAATTTCTTTGTTTCTTTTTCTCTTTTTGTCTTTGCGGTTTGCTGAATTTCTGTCATGTTGCCGTCTAATTCCTTTCTCTTCCTCCTTTGTGTAATTGTTTTATAAGACTAGTGAGTTTTATATTTTTGTGTGTTTTCATTATGGTGAATATTGACCTTCATTTCCATGTTTAAGACTTCTTTGAATATTTCCTGTAGGGCCACTCTTGTGGGTAATACATTCTCTCAATGTTTGCTTGTCTGGGATATACAAGATTTAATGTAAGAACAACTTCACTGTATATATTTCTTTTCTGTTCATTTTTATTATTTATTTAATTCCATTTTTTAAAGAGATAAAGTCTTGCTCTGTCACCCAGGCTGGAGTGCAGTGGCACAATCATAACTAATTATAGCCTTGAACTCCTGGACTTAAGCAATCCTACTGCCTCAGCCTGCCAAGTGACTGAGACTGTAGGCATGGGCCACCGTGCCTGAATTCATTCTATCATTATTGCTGCAAATAATTGTGTTCTATACAGGAGGATGATGTTAAAAGATGATCTGCTCTGGAGGTCAAATGTATTGGGTCTGCCACTGTTGGCAGCCTGGTTTTTTCCTCTGTCAACTAAGAATAAGAACAGGGCTGTGTGAGGGCTAAATTTAATAATTTGTCTTCATTAATTGAAATGATCACTTGGCATTCATTCATACTTAAATGCCTTACATTAAGAAAGTGTGCCAAAGGAGAGGAGCACATCTCCCACTTGGAAGCATGAACCAGAGACTTCTCTTAATGACATCCTATAGTTGAAGCCACATGTAGGACAGAGGAGGACAGGGATGGCTTTGTAACTGGTGCCAGGGGTGGCAGTGGAGGCAACTCCTGGCCTCCCTCTGTGACCCTCCTTATAGCTGTCACAGCAAAGATGCTGGTTATCCCATCACCTGGGGCCTGGAAACAACAGGAAAATCTCTGTCTCCACTCATCTTGGGAGTCAAAGTTGTACAGGCAGAGAAAAGTGAGGCTTCAGAGGAACAACATCTCAGATTGACCTCTCCCTTCTGGACACAGACAGGTTTGGGCAGGCGGGAGTCCTGGGGGTGGCCAGGTATTTCCTGCCCTGACTTGTTGGCCAGATAGGCTGGGCAAGGCCTTGGACCTGGGATTCTGTGAGTTTCCCACATGGTTGGTTTCACTGAGTTTCCCACCTGGTTGGTTTCACTGGCCATGGCCAGGTCCAGGGTTCACTGGGCTTTTCCTGGGGGGACCAGCATGGGGTTCTATTCCCAGAACTTCTCGTCTATGTCAGTGCTACCTTGGAGAGCACTCCAGACCTCTGCAAACAGCCCAAATGTGCCTGTCCTTCTTATCCTGAGGACTGAGAAAGCCCATTTTATAGACAAGGATGCTGAGGAGGGCTTTATTATGTTTAGGATGGCAGCATCCCCTCAACCAGTAGAGGATCCTTTCTTTGATGCAAATACTTCTTGTTCTGGGGAAACTATAAACAGCACAGGCCTCAGTGAATCATTAAGAGATAGAGTTTTGGTTTGAAGAAAGAGGACTCAGTGTGTAAGTGGTTAGACTATGAGCTCCCTAATGAGGGAGACTGGCTGGTTCATTTGTGTTCCCCAGAAATTGTATGGGAGCACTTCCCATGCATTCCTGGGAAGCTGGTATTCTTACTGTCCCCATTTTACAAGGAGGAAACTGGGGTTCAGAGAGGTTAGGTAACTTGCTTAAGGTTAATAAGTGGCTGAGGCTGGAATCTGCATCTTTCACAAGCATCCTGAGTGATTCAGGTACAGGTGGTCCCTTACTTTAAGAAATGCTGTCTTAAGGGAGGGGACTTTGGCTTTTCCTTCCTAATATATCAAGGGTATTAGCTTGAACCTCGCTGACTTCACAGTTGGTTTAAGTGGTGGGTGGCAAGGTGGGTGGCCTGGGGTCAGGAACCCCAGATTCTCCTCCCCATTCTCTTACTAGGTAGCTGTGGGACTTTGGGCCAGTCACTCGCCTTCTCTGGTCCTTAATTTCTTTATCTGTGAAACAAGAGGATTAGACTAGTTCAGCAATTCTCAAATCTTTTTTTTTAACTGTAATTCACTGTATGATATACATTTTACACAACATTTTTGATGTTCTCTGATAGTCTAGATTCTTTTCCCCCTCCCCTCCCCTCTCCTTCCTTCCCCTCCTCTCCTCACCTCTCCTCTCTGCTCCATTCCTCTCTTCTCTTTTCCTCTTTCCTATTCTACTTCATTAAAAATATAGTGCATGTTGAGGCCCACTAAACTGATATTAAGAGCCACCAATGGGTTGAGATCCCCAGTTTGGACTAAATGACCTGCTGACATTCTGTGGGTCCATAAACAATGGTCCTGAGCTCAAATTCCCAGGGGCCAGGCCAGAGGGGTGAGGGGTAGGCAGGGGTGGTGAGATATCTTTCAGTTTTCAATTGTTAGCAGGTAATAACTCTGGTTTAAACCAAATATAAGGGCCGGGCGCGGGGGCTCATGCCTGTAATCCTAGCTCTCTGGGAGGCCGAGGTGGGCGGATCGTTTG